>NSDO01000403.1:68132-84001 GCA_002286825.1 Lagenidium giganteum
GAGCTGCATTCTACGCCGACGGATGTGTTGTGGATTGTGTACGGTCCGTTGTGCAAGATCGTGGGGAAGGGCATTCTGGTGATTGCGGGCTTCTTGGCGCTCAAAGGCGCTGGCCTTTGGTACTTGACTTCCAAGGAAGCACGGGAACAGCCTCCCAAGAGCCCGGAATCGGGCACAGGCCGAGGTCGACGCTATCACATGCACGGGCGTGAATACGAGCCGTACGCGCGCCTGCCGTTGGAAAATCTCTTGGATTCGCCTATTCGAGCAAGCTGTCTGGTGCGCAACCGCATGAGCATGGAGCTGCTCAAAGACGGCCAGCGAGCGATCCGACCCAGCTGCGTCATCAACTTCGGTGTGTTGCCTCGGGAAGGCTTCGTGCAGCCACGTGCTGGATTTTTCAGCGCCCCAGGGTTTGCATTGCAGTCGCTGCTGGACCCGACGGCAATGCCTTCAAACGAAGCTGGGTGAGCGAACTTGCATCGCGAGTGATGCTACGGCCATGACGGTGATATCACAGATCTCAATTTTCCGATCCGGTCGACGTCAAGCACGAGAAGATTGAGGTCGAATACCTCGAACGAAAACAAGCAGCGACGCTGGAGTTCGAGACGGAAACTTTTTTTTAACTTTTACAATTAGGACGTGAAAGCAAATCGTTCACACGCTACTACGTCTCGTTGGCGTTCTTGCACTTTCATCTGCACGCAGACACTTAGTAGCTAGACGTCGGCGAGGTTGGCGCGTCGATGACGTTCATCAGGAGGTCGCGGTAGTCACCGTTGGTGTCGCCGTGCACACGCTCGCGGAGCGAGATCTTGTACGTCGACTCGAACACAGGTTTGACCTTGGGCAGGTACGAGTGGTAGCGCACGAGGAACGCGCTGAGCGAACGCTCATCGGTGCCGAGGCCGGCCATGGTGTTCTCGAAGTGCTCGGCGAGCAACACCCATGGCTCGAGCGTTAGACGCACGAAGAACTTGAGTGCCTTCTCGGCGTAGCCGCTGAACTCCTTCTCGACAGCCTTGACGATGCCGTGGCCGTACTTCTCGTTGTAGGTCTTGTTGAGGAGCTCCAGGTACTGAGGTGGGCTCGAGAGCAAGATCTTGATGAATGGCTCCTCATCAGTGCCCCACTTGCCTTCACCGACCTTGTACAGCTTCTCGGCATCTTCCTCAGCCTTGGCCGTGGTGTGGAACGACGACTTGTACTCGACAAGTGGCTCGTTCAACGCCGCGAGGATGACCTTGCGGAAGTCGCCCGATAGCTCCGAGTTGAGCACGACGGCCAGGTCCTTGTTGTACTTCTCGAAGTACGCCTTCTTGAGGATGCTCATTTCCTCGTTGCTACGGCCCATCATGACTGGGTAGATCAACTGCTCGGTGGTGCCGATGCCATCCGTAGCCTTGTACAAGATGTACGACTCGGTCTGTGGCAGTGGCATGGTGATGAGGCGAAGGAGGAAGCCGAAGTCACCCGAGGTTTCGCTGCGGACAACGTCGATGAGGTCCTTGTTGAACATGTCCTTGTAGCGGAGCGCGATCTTGGTGCGCTCATCTGGCGAACGCGAGCCGATCACCTTGATCAGGGCCTTCTCGTCAGTGCCGATGCCATCGCAGGCCTTCTTGATCTCCTCGCAAGCCGAGTCAATGGCCGACGAGTAAGTGATCTTGACCTTCTTGTACACGTCGTGCGTCGAGGCTGGGTAGATGGACAGCATGGTGACTTGCTCGCGGGCTGGAGAGAGGGAGGAGGAGTGCTTGGTGGTAGCTTGTCGGCGCCGAGGCGGATTCCGAAGTGAATGTCGGCGCCGAGGCGGATTCCGAAGTGAATGGAACGACCGATCGATCGATCGATCGGTCGAGGGGCCGCCGCCGCGAGGCTCTCCCCAAGTTTGGGTGAAATTGCGAAAATCGTATCTTCGCCTCTGCCACGGCGACACATGGCAGGCACACTGGAGCCAGCAGGTTGGCAGCAAGCTTGCGCGGGGCGGCTGTGACCATGGCGAGCAGAGTTCCAGCACATCATATGACGGTCAAATGACCAACTCGTGTTGCTCGTTGTTGCTGTCTGTTGGTGTCCCTTGATGTCGCATTTCGAGCCCATCATCAGTGCCTTGCGCGAGCGCCCACAGCCTCGACTCGCCCACGGCTGCGTGCCTCTCTATCACTCTGGCTGGTTCTTCTTTTTCTGCTGACACCGCTCGAGATCCGCGCAAACGAATGCCGTGTCTTCGGGACAACATTGCTGCGGACTCACCTTGACTTTGGTCAGCTGAACGTTGTACTTGAGTGCTGTGTGGTCGACAATGAGGGAGGTCGAACGCCGCCTTTGCTGCTTGCGCGGACGACGGATCGCGGGGGCTTCATGTCGATCAGCTCGAGGTTTTGCGTTGCCGTCAGTCGCATGTACATGTTCGAGGTTCGCCTGGCATGGTCGTGAATCGGATGCTACGCAGCTGCCGGATGGTGGCTGTCCTCAGCCGCCGATCACTTCCAGATGCATCGCATTGGGGAGAGGAATCGGACACAAAACTACAGTGACCTAATACCATTGCCCAAAAAGCATGTCAGTGCATCTCACGTACATGACGGAAATCGATTCATCTTGTCTGTCGAGTCTGCATTATTAAGTATATCACTGCAATGGAGATGCAGGCCAGGTTCAACACTATCCATTTGATAGGCGACCGTCAGATTGTTTCAGCATCGATTCCTAGGTGAGGATGGCGTCGAGCGGGATGTCGATGTGATCGCGCACGATTGTGCCATGGGAATAAAGTAGAATCGCCAAACTGTGACGCTCGCCTAGAAAGAGAGGCGTTCGCCGTCTGAAGTCGATGTAAGTTGCCAGCTACAGTTGCAGAAAGATCTCCAGCACAGGGTAATGCAGACAGACAGTGAGCGATCCATCCATGCGACTGAGCAGGCTTACTTGCGCCCATGTGATTCACGCGGGCATTGTTCGCAGTGCGCCGATAGCTAGGAAGGTTTGTCGCTGAACGAAGCGGCCGACACCAACGCGCTTGGGAGCCTACGATCGTATCACTGGCTCCTGGTGTGACGCTTCGTCCTGTAACCGGTCGCGCTCTGTCGCACCATAGCAGCGATCCGCAGTGCGCAGTGTTGGCGCCGTGGAAAGCACCGATCACGCCATCGCACTATGTCATTCTATCTCATGAGCAGAGGCCTCGGGTACGTGACAACACCGATGGCTACAGTGACTTGCAACTCACTGCATGATCATGTCGTCGTCCAACTAGCTGTATGGGACTCTTCAGTGGCGCTTACCAGTCGCTAAAGGTGCTGGCGCGCGCCGAGAAGGGCGTCGAAGTGAGCACGCTTGCACACGTGCTCGAGTATTGGTACGTGGGTGCCGTTGCTATCGTTCGATCTGGCCCATTGAGACTGGTTCGCTGGTTGGCAGGGTGGTGCTAGGGGCAATCACGCTGTTTGAGACGACGCTCGAAGTCCTCATCTCGTGGTGCGTCAAACAGCACACAGATCGATAACGTGTCTCCGAGCTAACCTCTGGTGCAGGTTCCCCTTCTACTACTTCTTCAAGTGCATCACGCTCGTGTTGCTGTTGCTACCAGAAGCCAAAGTGCGCGAGATGATCAACGTGGTGGCCAAAGAGCATTAATGACACGATTCCGTTCTGTCTCTCTGATCGCAGATCGCACACGTACTTTTCCACAGCGTGATTGAGCCAACGATGCAGCACGTACGAGCGCTGGCACACGAGCGCCTCGCTCCGCTGTGCGAAGACTTAATGCTGAAGTATGAGAGTTGCGGTTCTCGTCGTTGTCGCTGATGGACTCACTATGTATGTGCGTGTATGTGCACGACTTCTTGCTTCCTCGCAGGCACGGACGATGGCTGCACGCACGGTTATTGGCTCAGTCTCTGCATCTCTTACCAGACGACGAGCTGGTGGCATTGCGGCAACAGCTCCAGGACAAAATCAAAGAAATTGAGGTGCGCTGCTGCGTCGCTGTTATATCGTAGATGGCGGTCATCGCTGACAGGCAATGAACTGTGTGGTAGGTAGAGATCCATGCGCGCAAGAAGCGATAGCTGCTACTCGCGCGTACAAACTCAAAGACGAACCAGCAACAAAACATCAAATCATCAAGCCGCACGACTGGGCAGGGTCTCTCGGATTCATGCTAGGTATCCACCCAAGCAGGGCATGAAAAATGTTTCAGATGTCCATCGTGGCACACCTAATAATTCGTTTACTTGGTTGCTTCGACGATGACGGTCTTGAGTAGCGTGGATTTGGCCTTTTCTGAAGACATGAGTCGGCTCTTGCCGGTGTCGCTGGCGCCGTAAGACGGCTGGTCTTTGAGGTTGATCGCTGGTTCGTCGTCGACCACACAGCACCGCGCACAGAGACCCACGAAGAGCACAATGAAAGCGTTGGCGCACGCCACGCCACCAGCGATGATACCGAAGAAACCTCCAGCCATGCCGAGGTCGAGCAATCCGATGAACAGCAAGTAGATTGCAAGGCCACGGAACGTGAACATGAAGCCGAAGTTGCGCCGCAAGTACTCGTCCGTCGTGGCCAAACGGCACTCAAAGAATAGCAGCAGCAACGCAAAGAGAATCACGTACACGGCAATCATCGTGCCGGTGGGATCGAGTCGAAAAATCTGTGTCAAGCTGCCGAAGCCGGCCATGAGCTGGACAATGGCAGTGAACACGTTGGCGACACGGACACCATTGGAGATGGTCGAGAGCTTGGTGCGCTTGAAATGGCCACAGCACGACATGGTGGCGAAGCGAGCTCAGCGCCGATGTGGTGGCTGCCGCGTGCTCGGTGTCCCAGAGATGGAAGTGGCGCTGGATTGGCATCGTCGTTGCGAGCTGCAGGCGCGACCCTTGATGGAAGAATCGAGAGGACCGCCGAAGAAAAAGAAGCAGTTACAGCGCGGCGACAGGCGCCGAAGCATTATGTGGAACAGGCAAGTGGGTGAGTACTAAGGCGTGTGTGTGTGCATGAATGGCGGTCTCACTGACCACGCCGATGCTGATATTGTCACCAACTCTAGCGTAGTTATCTCGCTCTGAGCGTCGATACGATAGACCTAGTGATAGAAATCGAACGTTGTGTCGGCACGCTTGATGGCATTCTTGTATCCCTTGTCGAAGTCCTTTGGCAGCACCACGTAGCGGTTCTTTCGCACGGCTTGCAAGCCTGCTTCCTGGCAAATGGACGCAATGTCGGCAGAACTGATCTTTTCTGGGCGGTTGACGTAGTCCTGTGTGGCACATATGAACATTCGGAGACCATGAGAATGAAAACCCCACGAAAACTCTTCCCAGTCAACACCAAAGCCGAAAAAAACGCACCTCCAAGTCCACTTCGTCGCCCAGGTTCATCTTGGCTGTGCACGCCTGGTAAATGAGACGCTTCTGTCTTCGGTCTGGCAGCGGGAACTCGATCTTGCGATCCAATCGACCTGGACGCAACAAGGCCGGATCCAACGTGTCTGCTCGGTTCGTGGCCATGATCACCTTGACGTTTGTGGCCTGGTCGAAGCCGTCCATCTGGTTAAGCAGTTCAAGCAGGATACGCTGGACTTCACGATCGGCGCCCGTTTGGGCATCGAAACGCTTGGTGGCGATGGCATCGACTTCATCGATAAACACGATCGCAGGCGAGTTCTCCTTGGCCAAACGGAACACGTCACGAACCATGCGGGGGCCTTCGCCCAAGTATTTCTGCACAAACTCAGAGCCGACGACACGAATGAAAGCCGCGGTGGTGGCATTGGCCACGGCCTTGGCAAGCATGGTCTTGCCCGTGCCTGGTGGACCGTAGAGCAGCACCCCACGTGGGGGATCGACACCAATTTGCTTGTACAGGTCGAAATGCGTGAGCGGCAGCTCGACGGCTTCGCGCACTTCCTGTTTCTGGACGTCCATGCCACCAATGTCCGAGTACGACACGTCTGGCCGCTCCGACATCTGCATCATCTGAATGCTGGAATCTGACTCTGGTGGCAGCACGTCGACAACGGCGTGAGAGTGGCGATGCAGCGCCACGGACGAGTTCGGTTTGAGGCGCTCACGGTCCAACGTGCTACACGGCGAAGAAGATTGGAGCAAAAGACAGTCAATGTCGCCAGCTCATCATCAACAACAACAACCGCAATACAGCGCACAAACCTGAGGACGCGCACGTAGTAGTTGGATCCAGCGGTGGAGCCCACGATGCCGTAGTTGGCGTCCACCATCTCCAAGAACTGGCCGATGACGAGCGGCACCGACTGAATGCGCTTCACTTCCTACTCGATCAACAAACAACATCAACAACACACATAATAACAATAATACCATAAGGTCACGTCAGATCACAACGCAGCCATAGCTCCCACGCGATCGCCACAGGACCTCTTTCGCGCGGATCAACTCGCGCTTCAAGTTCTTCATTTCATCCTTGATGTATCCTTCCTAAGCCACCGCCATCACACAGCCACAGCCACCACAGCACACGTGAGCAGCCGCCTTCTTGATCTCTGTCTCTCCATTCGCCCATCATTCGCACCTGGATGTCCAGGAACTCCAAGTGGCGCTCCAGCGACTTGAACTTGGTATAAAGATCGGTCTTGCTTTCCTGCAGTCCCAGAGCGACACGAACACGTTAGCGGTCGCCCCCTGGGCGCAGCAGCCCACTTCAGCCCATGCGGCACGTACGATGGCAATCGGGAGGATCGGCTCCTCCTCCATCGGCATGGGCTGCAGTCCGATCTCCTCCATGGCGCTGCTCGGGCGGGCGGAAGGTCTGTCTGTCCGTCGCAATCTTCTCCGTTCACGTGCACAGGGAGCTTGGGGAGCGCACCGCCACGCTTCGCATGAGTACGAATATTAAGAACGTCTACTCAATGATTGTAGGCGTGGGTTTTCCCGTTAATTGTCTATTGGTCGACAACAAGTACAATTATGGACCGTGGTGGAAACTGTACGTGTAAATAGGGTGGTCCACTTCGATCGTGGACAGTCAGCGAATATTTCGGCGAAAGCTGAACATGGCATCACGCACGGCACCGCCACATCGTCACAGACGGATGGCGCTCTCTCTGTGGCCAAGCAAGGCTGGCGCACTCATGCGCAATTGACTTGACACAAATCACACACGCATACGCACACAACACACAACAGGGCTCTATTCGGCAGAAGCGGGCGTGGTCACTTTCGATGACGCTGACGACGTCTTGTGCCGCAATGCAGAGACACCCGTCATGAGCCACAGCGCAATGACACACGCCGCTTCCTCCGCCGTCGGCTTAGAAATACGCCAAATAGTTGGTGACGCCGGCCACGGTCACGAGGACGAGCACGAGCGCATATGGGAGCTGGGATCGCCACTCTTCGGACCGCCGGGTAGACTTGTAGAGATAGAGCGCGCAATCGGCGTCAGACTTTTTGGACGTGGCAGCCGTGGGACTTGGACGAGCTGGAGCTGGAGTTGGAGCCGGAGCTGCTGCTGTTGCTGGTGGTTGTGACGCAGGCTTTGCCAACGCCACGCGGCGACGGGAGCCGTCGACCTCTGGACTACTTGCACAGCCCGAGGACGTCGAGGAGCTCGAGTCGCGCTTGGTCGTGGCCGTGTCGTCGGTCAGCGCACCGAGTGCACTGTCGCGAGACGAGTCCCAGCCGGCGAAGTCGCCCGCGCTGCTGCAGCGATTGTACTCGGCAATGGACTGCACGTTGGTGTTGATGCAGTCGTCGCACGTGCGCACGCTTTTCCGCTGGAACAGGATGCGCTTGGTCGAGCACGGTCCGCAGACCACTTCGCCGCACAGGCGGCAATGGTGCTTGGCGCTCCAGAGGCGGAATGCCTTCTTGCAGTTGGAGCAGTCAGTGCGCGTCGACTTGGGCACCCAATGCGATCGATGACACAGCGCGTCTGGTTCCATGCCCATGGCGTGCGCCGACATGCGCTTGAACAGCGTGCTCTGGTGCAGCTGCGGCTGCGACAGCGTGCGCGTCTTGTCGGGACCGTCGTCTGAGCTTGTCGAAGCAGCGGTGACCAGCACAGGCGTTGCCATGGGTGCTCGCTCGATCCGTCCGAGACCTGGAGGTGGGAGTCCTGTGCTGCGTGGCACAGGGTCGTTTGACGAGTGACCGCGGCGTGAACGCTGCGCGGCTGTGCATGGCACTCGCCCACGCCGTTGTGACTGACGACACCGGGGTGCGATTGGGTGGAACAAATGCACCCACCCCGGAGCGCCACCAAACGCAGAAAAAGAGACGCACGGCGGGCATCCCAGCCGCCAGATGCAGTCCAAGAGAGGCTGTAGAGGACCACGCCGCCAGCGAGCCAAACCACGCTGCTCCATGCGGTGTGTGGGGCTCCGCTCAGCTCCCAGGCCAGCAGCGACATGTGCTCCATTGACCACGCCCACCAGCTGGTTGCACTTCCACTGGCTTTCTGTCGCAGGAAACGGCGCGATATTGCATTTCAGAGGTGGTTTGCAGCCCGCTGGCCCTCAGCGCTGGATGGCCGTCTGTGAACCGCGCCGCGATATTACATTGTACAGGTTAGAATGGTTTCGCGAGCAGCTCCGCAAGCGGCTCCTGCCGGTGATGATGATGATGCGCTGGTGGAAGGCCAGATAGCCGTGGCGCTGATGGCCTGGGCGGCTCCCGATCAGGAGTTCCCATGATCTTTTCGATAATTGGGGCAGCCGCCAGTGTCGTTGTTGCCGCGACATTGGCGCTACGGCAGTCGATGGACTGGTTCTTCTGCGGCGACTCGGGGCCATCGCCGCGGCTGCCGCTGGACGAGACCGCCGCCGCTGCTGCGTGAGTATGCAACGCGCTCGAGTTGGCGACCAGAGCGACGTTCTCGCTGTCTTCTCTGTGCACGGCCGCATCATCATCGCTTTCGCTCTCGCTGGTGCTCGTTGCGCCGTGAGTTCGTGCCGTTGCAACTGTTGCGTCGTTGCCTTCGTGCGTTGGTGCTTCTTCGATCGCAGCAGCACGTTGTGCCTCGTGCTGATCTGCGAGCAACATGACACGATCGACGATGGTTTCCAGCGCGGAGTGAGCCAGCTGCACGCTGGCTACCATCTGCGCAATGCCGTCAAAGATTGTCTGAATCGATTGACACGTGAGCTTGCGGTTCGAGACCCACACGAGGCCGGTTTGGGTCAGCCGAACGTAGCACGAGAGCTGGCGATGGATGTACTGACGATAGAACGCCACGCGCCGCCTGCGACCACTGGTGTCTGTGTGCTGGATGACTTCGTACTCGGCGCGGTGGTTCGTGTGCGCGAGCGGAATCGGATGCAGGCCTTCGGCAGCGAAGCCAAAGCGATCGACCAGCGCAGCTTCAATCTGCCGTTGGACTGATGGCTCTCGCACTGGGATGAACACAGGACAGATAAGCGGATGCATGTCGAGGTTGCTCGAGATGCCATTCTCCGGGACTTGGAGGATCTCGAGACCCAACTGCTTGGCACGACGGAGGAGCCCCGTCGTGAAATCTTCAACCAACGAGCTGCGGCACACGAGCCACTGCACTTCGATGTGGAAGCATTGCGTGCCCAACAGCTCCGTGTCGCACTTAAGCATCACCCAGTTCTGGTTTGTTGGTGCATCCGGCGCATGGAGCGGAATCTTGACGCTGTCGTGCTCGACGCGCTTGAACGAATCCACACCGCTCGTGGGCATCGACTCACGCCACTCGGCATTGAAATTGACGGACGGGAAGCCCCCACTGCTGTCGCCTTTCGATCGCACGAACTCGATGAATTTCCGAAATCGCTCCGTGTACTCCTGCAATGTCACTATGGTGGCACAGAAGTGACAGTTAGCTTAAAAGCACCTACCGCATTGATCAAACGATAGCATCAGCTCAGCACGGTATAGCGTACCTTGGTCGTTTTCGGAGCCATCAAGGACTGGCGGTAAGACGCAGTACATGATGCGCTTGTATCGGATGCCCTCGTGCATGTCGTCGAGGTAGCCGCAAATCAGTTGATCGAGGTAGTTCCATCCATATTCTGAGCGCGGGTACTTGCGGAACTCCTGCGTTGCCTTTACAAACGCACTGGCGACTGGTGACCACAGGCAGTAGCGGTAATCCATGATATCAACGTCCGACTTGGTCGTCGCGCGTTGCAAGTACCGCTTCACATCGATCGTCTGCGTTTCTTCGTTGAACATGATTTCATGAATTCGGTGGCCCATACTCATGCGATAGACGGTGCTCTCCTTCTCACAAGGCGTAGTCGTAGCATTGGATTCCTCTTGAGTAATTAACTGAAAGTCCTGCGAGAAACGCTGGGCGATCATTTCCATCACTAGCTCGCGGTAGTCACGGAATGTTGCGCCGCTGTGTTCGTCGCGTTCAGGCAAGGTCACGCTGTAAAACGATTCCGTATAGTGTGCCTGCAGTTCCTTGGGGCTCGGCAAATAGTCACTGGTCAATGGCAGCAGCGCACTCTTCCACTTGAGTGTCCGTTGCACGAGTTTGTAGTGCTCTTCCGCGGGATACAGCTGACTCCATCTGCGCTGTTTGCTCGTGAGGTGTTTGTAAATGCTACCATGCGTGTGGAACAGGTCATCTTTCCCCGGTCCATCGGCTGGTACGAGGATTGGGCTGCTTGTGATGTGCGGTAGGCCCGACGTGGCCAAATCCAAGGCATAGTTGCAAGGTAACGACCCCACCATGTTTCGTGACTTCCCATCAGTGTGGCCACCGCGAGTGTTGGGGGTGCCTCCCGTCGAACTTGCTTCGCGATGGTCGGACCCAATCGATCCGCTGTCTGACTTGACACGCGATGGGCTTCGTTCCATCCATTGCCTGCCAGCGTGCTCGCTGGTGGCGTTGCCAGCACTTCCTGCTGTCTCTGCAGGGCCATTGACCAAGAACCCAGGCTGGAACGAGCTCGATCCTGTGCGGTGCAATCGATGCTTCGTAGTTGAATTGGGGCCGATCGTAGTCGTGCTGTACTTCAGCGGCGGCGTCGAGCACAACCGCCCAGAACTATCCCCGCCATCGGAAGGTTTCACAACTTGACGAGAACGCCCCGAGCTGAACGCAAAGACTTGATCGTCGTATTTCTCGAATTCTTGGAGAACTTTGTTGGGCTCTGATGGTGAGAACGATCGGACCTTCGGCAAGTTGGATCCCCCAAAAACGTGCGAGTCGTCAAGCGTCGTGATGGAAGAGGTTCTTGCACGAACTAAGTCGCTCTCGCGCCCACAGAATAGGAAATCGGACGAGTTCGAAACCTGAGACGTGATGGTCAGTGATGTGATGTCCTCATCGGTGATAGAATCGTCATCGTCGGCATCGCACAACATTTTGGGCACAGGCTCGAAGCGATTGAGCAGGCATTCCAATGGTCGAGGCAATGTGTCCCTAGCGGGGTTGGATCCAAGACCAGGGTTTCCTCGGAACATTTGACACAGTGGCAGCGGCTCGAAGCCCTTGGTTTTCAGATGAATGGGATAGCACACTGGGCAATAAGCCGTGATGTCGTCGTCAAGCGGACAGCTATGATCGGCCATCATCTCGTCTTCGACAAAGCTGAGTGGAATCCAGAGCGGAACCACGTAGTGTTTGCAGTTTTCCTGTCGCTGGAGGCAGTGTTTACAGAGTGGCATCGCCCGCATCGACGTTGCATGGACATCCGAGGTCGAAGCGTACGCGTCCGAGATACCATCAGTGGACGCAGTTCGCGATCGACGCTGTGTCGTGGTCTTGTTCATACCGGATGACCCACACATGCATGTGTCTGGCGCGGCAACTCCGACGCCAAGTGTTGTATTCAGCTTGAGTACGCCTCGGGAACCGCTTTGCTTGAACAAAAAGAGCGGGCACTTGTGCAGCGGTGGCGTCGAGAGCGAGATCATATCGATGCCGATGCCGTGGTCCATCATACGCTGCTCGGTGATCTCAGATAGACGCTTGTTCACCGAAAAGATGCCGTTGCCAGCCGTGAAGAGAACAAGGTTCTGACCACTGCGGGCGAGGTGACGATCGATGTGATGTTTCTCGAAAATGTTGAGGACGATGTTGATCGCTTCCAGTAGGTTGCCGTCCCGGGCGTTCGAAGGAATGCCCGACAGTGCTGGGCTCGACGGTTCACCTTCCAGGTCCGAATCAGTGCTTGTACGAACGACAGCTTGCGAAGACGGCGGTATCCCCTGCCAAGGAGCTCGCCAGCGACACGCATGAGGGAATTCATTGAGCTCGCGCTTGAGTGTCACCAGCAGCGGCTCTGCGTCTGTCACTTGACTGTCGAACGCCACGATCTTGTAATAATCCTGGTAATACCGGCCCTCTTCATCCACGCCAACCGAGAATCGCGAGTTGTCTCTGAACGGGAACGTTGTGCCGGATGGTGGGGCTGCTGTCGACGCACCCCGTGTCTTGCGTCGCTGGTCGCGCTGTTGCTGTGCAAACCGCTGCATGCCGCTTGGCACAGTCGACGTTACCGTTGCCGCAGCGCCTTTCGTTTTGTCGTCAAATTCAGGAAAATAGCTGCGTGAAAAGAAGATGATGGTAAGGCTGTGCGACACCTTGTGCTGGATCCACTTGCCCAGCACGTGGTGCACGACATTGAGCAGGATCTCAAGGTATAGCTTGCCGTTATTGGCGATCTCCCACATCTCGGGACTCAGCTGAATCAGCCACATGACGCGAGACGTGCGCGAGCGGAAGGCGAATCTGGTGCGTTCCGAAATAACACCGCTGCGCACCTTGTCAGTGCCCGCCCGCAGCTCCAGCACTTGCCATCGCGTGCCCTGGACGCGCACGTTCTTACCGACGTACAGCGCCGTCCCCACGAGCGACTTCTTGAGGTACCACAGATCGCGGCGCGACAGGAATTGGTCCTTGAGCGAAATCTCTACAAAGTCAACCTCGACCAACGCCTTGCTGATGAAGCGCACGTTCACGTCCTTGAACGGCGACAACTGGAAGCACGCTGCCGTGTCCTTGAGCACGCTCACCTGCATCTTGCCCTTCACGGGGAGCATGCTGTTCTGTCGCACTTCCAATAGCAGGTGGTGGCGCGGCGCGGCCGCCGACGCCGTCGCCCCCGCCATCATCATCACGCTGCTGCTGCTGCCATTGCCGTTATCGTCCGCGTCGCCGTCGCCGCGCGGATGGAACAGCTCGACGACGTACTCGTGGAGCGGCATGTCCTGCAGCTCCGGGAAGCACTCCGGGTTGAGCACCAGCTCCTCGCCCTGGTGGAACTCATGGCCGTGCACGTGCAGCTTGAACTGCGTGAAGCCCGTCTGGATGCTGTTGCGCTTGCGCGCGGCCGCGGCCGAGCTGGCGCTCGTGCTGGCGCCGCCTGCGCCGCCTGTTGCCGCCGCCGCGAGCGCTCCACTGGCCTGCGCATTGGCAGCAGCCTGCGCCGTGCGTTGCGCCTGCGCCGCGAGGCGCTTGCGTTCGTATCGCCGCCGCATTGCCCGCGCCGCTGCAGCTCCGCTCTGCTCGCTCGTGCTTGGTCGGTGCTGGCGATGGCGCTGTCTGCGATGGAGTTGCCCAAATGAAGCCAGAGAAGGGGTTGATTGCTACCCGCGAGTGGCAAACGGAATGACACACTGCACCCGGAAACGGCACGGGTGCGACAATCGGATGGCCCGCGACCAGCAGATGGCATGACAGACCTCAATGATGGAGGCAGCACAAGACCGCAATGGAGGTCACACTGGAGTGAGTGCACACATGCAGGCGAATAAAATGCCGCACTGGTGTTGGAGTGCGGTTGTCGATAGATGTGAGAAGTGTCGGCAGGCTAGACTATATAGCACGGTGCTGTGAGTCGGTGGGTGGGAAGAGGATACGAGTGCGAATGGTTACAGGGGGTTCCAGCCTGTGGATGACATTATCACTGGGAGGTGAGCTGGAAGCGTCCGAGAGACGCGTATCTGCACAGCCCAACTAGGCTGTCAGGACAGCTTGCACGGTCTGGTAATGGACGGGCGGCTACATCAATGCCGCCGACGTCGAGTCAGCGAAGAATCGCCTTGATAGGACCGCTGCAGTGAACTGATGAGCGTCTACGCAGACTTGCTTGTCTTGCGGTCCTTGGCAGAGCTCACAATGGCCGAAACCATCCTGCGCACGTAAATAACGCGGTTGTTAGATATCACACCACTGCCAATGATGCGAGGCACCGCTGCTGAGCATCAGCCACTCACCAGAACATGCCGTAGACGATCTGGAAACCGTAGAAGATCGTCTTCACGATAGCTTCCATGCGTGCCTGACGGAGGTTCTTGAAGCGCAAAATCTCGGTTGGATCAAGCATGTGTTCCTGGCGCATCACTCTGCAACAACAACGCATGCATCCATTGCGGGGCAACAAATGAGTGACGCTGCATCAAGCAGACCGCGTACAGACACCAACCAACAAAGCAATTGGTCGAACCTTCGTGCATGCCAGATTCCAACTGGCAGGTTGAGCAAGAAAACCCATGGTGCCCATGCCAGCAAGCACAACAGCATCAGCACCGCGTGCGCGATCATCTCCGGGTCTGTTCCACACATTGCGAAGAGAGATTCTCAGGTTCACCCACAGACACATTCACAGGAAGAGACTTACACACGAGCTTGTTCAGTCGCCGAGCGACATCTGCCGGATTGAGGTGGTCGAGCTCCAGCTCGTCTAATGTGATCAACTGCTCAGCGCAGCGTTCGATGGAAACGAGAAGATCGTGAGTGACTTGCTGCCAATCACGACATTCAAACACGAGATCATCCAGCGCGACTAACCCAGTAGCCATTGATGAACGTCAAGGCGACGATGTCGATGAAGCTGAGCACCGCAAGAAGGACCTGCATGATCGGTGAGGTCGGCCACACGCGCGATGCGAAGGGATCCAAAGCCCCCCAACCCCGGTTGGTATTTACCACTATTGCAACTAAAAAAACAACATTGCTGGACTGCTTGTTAAAACTGTAGAAAACATTTCGACGCCACGTCGACATCACCACGTAAAACACAAAGGCTGAAGCAGCTTAACCGCACGGCCGAAATGCCGGCTCAGAACTGCCGTGGGGTCAGGATGCTCAGATGCATTCAATGCACCTATTTTAAAAGGCACTAATCAACCATTTTGGGTCTTTGTGAAAGTCGCCCGTTTGATTGACCGTGGCAAAATCGTACTTGATCGACAACGCCACCAAAACGGAGTTTGTCGAAAATGAGCGAAAGCGAGAGCCTTGAATGGCGGTCGTGTTCAAGCGGCAACGAGGCTCATGACGCAGAGATAGATGAAGCTGTCGAAGAGGAGGAAATGGAAGAGCATGCATCTGCAAAGAGCCAATCCGACGACAAGAAGAAGTGAGCGAGACCATGCCTGCGACGTCTGCGCCGTGTACGCAAACAAGGTGAAATCCTTGGCATCGGAAGGTGGGCCGAGACGCAGCGATACCCTCTTAGAGTTGACGGACACGATGGAGCTCATCGGAGGACACACTAAAGTTGCGAAAGCTATGAGGTACGATTGACGCCAAATTGTTTTGCGACTGGCAGATAAGAGCCAAATTGTTTTACGGCCGGTGGTGAAGTGTCAATTTGTTTTACGGTGTTTGCAGGGTGTCATATCGGGACGACTACGCGACCGCAAGTGACGCTGACGTTGTTCTCACGATGGACTACGCTCAGAACGTGGCCCTTCCTCATGTCGTGGAGACACTAGCGCAGTGTTTTTTGTCACTGTGGTCGGTCTTGATGTTTGGTATCTACGACGCAGGCCTGTGACAGCAATCCAACTACGTCTACAAAGAGCGAAAGGCTGGTAAGGGTCCGAACAAAGTGATCAGCATGTTGACTCACTACCTACCCCTTGACGGTGAAAGTGACAAGTCCCTCACAGTGCACGSKG
>NSDO01000404.1:0-29297 GCA_002286825.1 Lagenidium giganteum
CGCGCCACGTTCACACTTCATCTTGTTGGCCGTCTGCCATGTGCGCGCAATCACTTCGCCGATACGACCCATGGCCTGCGAATCAGACGAGATGATGCTGATGGCGCCCATGTCATGCAGCACGTCCTCGGCCGCGATGGTTTCACCGCGGATGCGCGACTCAGCGAAGGCCACGTCCTCAGCAATGCTCTTGTCGAGGTGATGACACACCATGAGCATGTCCACGTGCTCGTCGATCGTGTTGCGCGTGAACGGCCGCGTTGGGTTGGTTGACGATGGAATCACGTTGGGCACACCGCAGACCGTAATGATATCCGGTGCGTGGCCACCGCCAGCGCCTTCGCTGTGGTACGTGTGGATCGTGCGTCCGCGGAACGCTGCGATCGTGTGCTCAACACAGCTTGACTCGTTGAGCGTGTCCGTGTGAATCGTCACCTGGATATCGTTCAGTTCGGCCACCTCCATGCACGCGTCGATCGCGGCCGGCGTCGTGCCCCAGTCTTCGTGCAGCTTCAATCCAACCGCGCCAGCGTCCACGGCGTCCTGCAGTCCTTCTGGCCGGGAGCTGTTGCCTTTGCCCGTCAAGCCGATGTTGATCGGGATCTCATCCGTCGCCTGCAGCATCGACTTGATGTGGTTCGGACCAGGTGTGCAAGTCGTGGCATTCGTGCCCGTGGCTGGGCCAGTGCCACCGCCCACGAGCGTCGTCAAGCCACTTGCAAGTGCTTCTGTACACAGCTGAGGGCAGATGAAGTGAACGTGCGTGTCCAAGCCACCAGCCGTGAGCACGAGGCCTTCGCCGGCAATCACCTCCGTGTTGACGCCCACGATCATGCCGTCCGTGACGCCGTCCATGACGTCGGGGTTGCCGCCCTTGCCGATGCCTGCGATCAAGCCGTTGCGAATACCGATGTCGGCCTTGTAGATGCCCGTGTAGTCGATCACGAGCGCATTCGTGATGATCGTGTCCAGGGCCTTGGCAGCCACGACGCCGGTCATCTGGCCCATGCCTTCGCGCAGCACCTTGCCGCCACCAAACTTGCGCTCGTCGCCATACACCGTGAAGTCGTGCTCGACGCACACAAACAGCTCCATGTCGCCCAAGCGCAGCACGTCGCCAGTTGTCGGGCCGTACGTCTGCGCGTACACGCTGCGTGGAATGGTGCTTTGCGACGGTGGCGCGGGCGCGCCGGCGCGATGCGTGGCCAATCCTGCAGCGCCCAATGCACCACCGGCCTGAGCGAAGTCATCTGTTTGTGGTCTATGGTGGAAGCCGAGTTCGACGGCGCGAGCGACGATGTCGTCCACCTTCTTGACGTCCACGACGCCCGTGGCAAGGCCGTTGCCGCCCGTGATGATGCGGTTGCCGCCGATCGGCACGACGGGCACGGTCTTGCGGTCTCCTGGCTCAAAGCGAATAGCAGTGCCAGACGCAATGTTGAGGCGGAAGCCGTACGCACGACGGCGATCCATCTCGAGCAGCGGGTTGGTCTCAATGAGGTGGTAGTGGCTGCCCACCTGGATCGGACGATCCGACAGGTTGGTGATCTGCAGCAGCGCCGTGGGGCGACCAGCATTGAGCACGATGTCGCCTTCCATCGCCCGGATCTCACCCGGCACAGCACGCTCCACCACGGCCGTCGACGACACCGCCTCAGCCTTTGGACCGAACACGTCGAGCGCCGGCACCGGCAGGAAGGAGCCATAGAGCGCCAGCGCGAGATCGCCATCGAGACGCGAGATCGGATGGTGCACGGTCACGAGCTTGGTGCCGTCCGGGAACGTGCCCTCGACCTGCACTTCGTCCAGCATCTCGGGCACGCCGTCCATGACCTGGCGTCTGCGGGAAACACATTACCACGATGAGAACAGCCCCCACGCCGCCAGGCAGTCAGTCACCCGTCACCACAGCGCACGAGCCGACGAGTGGGCAACGGACGCACCTGCCTAGCATCTGCGCGCCGAGCGTCATGAGCTCGGCCACGCTCTTGCCATCGCGGATGAACTCGAGCACCTGCGTGGCCAGCAGTGCCACGCTCTCCGTGTAGTTGAGGCGCACGCCGCGCGCCAGACGCTTCTGCGCCAGCGCGCCGGCCTGGTGCAGCACCAAGTGGTCTTCTTCGCGCGGACTGAGGCGCATGGCGACGTCGAGGGAGCTGGTTGGTCACCTGCCGTCCAGAGAGAGAGAGATCGAATGTGGTGCCTGCTCGAGGCGGAGGTGCTTGGAGCCACCGCACTGACGTCGTGGTGCCTGAGTCCAGTGAACAGCCTGCTAGAGAGCATACCCCGCAGAAAGCGGGCGGATTAGCCTACTTGCAGTTGGCGTGGATTGCTATGGTGGAAACAACCTGTGAGAATGCATTTCCCGGGAGAAAACGGGTTTGTTCCAAATATTACACGCACTTCAACGTCGTCCCGTTTGAACTGGTGAGGCAGGGTGGCGTTGCCGTGAACACACAAAAAAGAAGCCGTTTGTGTGTCAACAATTATTTTTTGTTAATTAGACAGTGTCGTGATCCTTCTGAATTTGCTCCTGACTGGGTGTCGATACCGATGTCGACATGGAAGGCGGTGGCGCCTCAGACGAAGCAGGCGCCACATCGCTGCTAATACTGAGCTGCGAGGACAGCTCGGAGACCTGACTAGTGAGGTGGGCTGTCGTCACGTCGCTGCTACCGCTGAACTGCGACAATGGCTCGGAGCCCTGACTGGTTAGCTGCGCCGTCGTCACTTCGCTGCTAACGCTGACCTGAGAGGACAGCTCGGAGACCTGGTTGGTAAGCTGTGCAGGCGCCGCATCGCTGTTGAGGCTCACCGAATGTGATGACTGTTCTGGCTCCTGAGTCGGAAGTTGCGCCGGCACGACGTTGCTGTCGAGGCTAACCTGCGGCAGCTCTGGCTCTTGAGTCGGAAGAGGCACGACGTCGCTGTTGAGGCTGACCTGCGACAACTCCAAGACTTGGCTGGCGGACTGCCCCAGTGCCGGTTCCGTGCCCAGTTGTGAAGACAAGTTGGATTGCTGGCTTGTTGGCTGCGGCATCATTGGGATCGATGACACGGCACTGACCACACTAGCCAGTGACCACGGTGCAGCTGGGGCGGCAGGTGCTGCTGGCTTCTCTTCCAGTCGAGGAGTGACTAGGCCCGGTTTTGACGACGATGGTGCTGCGTGCGTACTTCCAGGTGGTGTTGCCGAATTCGCATCTTCACTGGTGATAGAGCTTTCAGATACGATGGACGAATCAAGCAACGAACGGCTGGATCGTTCAGATGATGATGGTAGACTGCCACTGGAGGAGAGCTCACCGAAGCTTTGACTGGCTGTTCCGACTGTCGAGCTCTGCTTACCAAGATGGCGACTTGCACGCTTCAGGAATGCCCGCTTTGCGCGGTTAGTACCACGCATCACAGTCACGGCATCGCCGACGTTCTTCGGCTCGACGTTTTCGCTACGGCCGAACACCTTGCCATTGCCTGAGCGACTCTTCTTATTGCGTGATGAATTGATCTTGTCCTTGTGCACGAACGTAAAGCCACATCGCAAGATCAACTTGACCGTTTGCATCGCTGTGTTGCGATCCATTTGCTTTTCTTCGTTGGTGAGGTAGATGTACGGCACCAAACCATTGTGCTCCTTCTTGGCGTCATTGCGCTGCGGTCCATACTTCCATCCCTGCGACATTCGCATTTCCGCCCACACCTCGTGCGTGTTCTCTGCCAGCAGCTCGATCACTTGACGCAAATGTGGAGGCACCTTGACGTCATCCGTTGGAATAGGCCTTGGCTCGTAAGTACCGCCTGGTTCTGATGCTGGAAGGCCGAAGTCCAGGTGGATGTCTTCTGCTGTGTCTGGGGGTTCAAGGACATATCCAAGGGCTGTAATAACCTTGAGCGCAGCCATCGATGTGTCGCGATCGTATTGCTTGGTTTCCTCGGTTAATTCTTCGTACGGAATCAAATCTGGATGAAGCTTTTTCTCGTTGTCACGCGATGGCCCCCAACGCCAGCCTTGTTCAATTCGCCCCACTGCCCACACCTCGTGCGCATTCTGGGACAGCAACTCACTCAGAAGATGGATCGAGTTCGGGAGACGAATGCGCTTCGTGTCCACAGGCTGAGGTGTGTACTTGTAGCCTTCAAACTCGCGTTTGTCGAGCGGCGACAAAGCCGAAGGAAAGCGTTCCAGGAAGGTGATAACTTCGATGAATATGCGATCTTCGAGATTGCTGATGCGCATGTGTCGACGATGGACTTTCTTGGCGACGAACATTCGGAAATTGCGCACCAGTTCATCAAAGCGACACGAAATTCCACGACCAGGAGCTGCAAACGTTTCCGTGATGAGACGATCCACCTCGGCATCTGAAATGAGTCGATTGCTCTTGCGCTTCTTCTTCTTGAAACTGAACATGTCTTTAATGGCTCCCCAGAAGACAAACCCGGAGAAGTACCGTGCCCAGACGGTGCGAGGCACAAGACATGCCTCCATTCCATCAAGCACCGTGTCGCCATTGTAAAGCACGCGACACACGCGAATGTGCTTGCTGTCTCCCATCGCGTGGCGGTGTCGAAGCCCAAACGACGGGGTGTCTCCCACACGGACTTCGATCATGTCGTCAGACTCAGAGTCACGGCGCGTATACTGAGGAGGAAGATACTCATCCTGGCCACCAAGAACCTCAAGCGTGATCTGGTCTTTGGTCAAAGAGCCGTCGTCCATGTCGATGAACATGCCACGTTTCAGCCGCTTCAGAATCTCAATCGGATTAGCAGCAGACGAAGCAATCGGCACGTAGGTGACTGGAAAGTCGACAATGTCCGTGAACGAAGATGCTGACATAGCACGTCGTCTTCGGTCTGGAATGGATTCCGGCGCAACTTCCATGGTGAATTCTGGTCGAACTGTTCGCATCAGGTGAGCACAAGTGATCACAGTGTGCACGCAGCTCCGGAATTTGGCTCGAAGTCGCTTTCTCTCCGCCATGTAGTAGTTGTAGTCGATCAGCATCACCCGCTGGTCACCGCAGAGAGGCACTTGATCCGTTGTATACGGCGACATTTGGCCAACCTTCGGTGGCAGCCGCACTCGCAAACGGAGACCCACCATGTATGCCTTGATTTGTTTGGCCAGATCGTATTCCACGTCCGCGAACTGCATCGAATCGGTGAACTCGTCCGACTTGGAGCCACTGGAGCTGACCACGAGGTTGCGCTTGTTTTCTTCATACTGTTTCTTCTCCGCTTGCGCGACCGAGTAGTACTCGCTCATGATGGCAATGAACATGTTCACGCAAATGAGGTAGATGGAGATCATGAAGCTGAAGAAGAACAGTCCGGCCATCGCTGGGTTGGAGTCGTACATCTCGTTGTAATCGAACGCGCCCAAGAGCATCTGGAAGCACGAAGTCAGCGATGTCGACAACGAGTGGTATTGGCGAACAGAGCTGCCAAACAGCAGGAAGCCCATGACAGCGAAGCCGAAAAACATGGTGAAGAAGATGACCACAAACGCCAGCAGATCCTTGGCAGCGAAACGCAACGTGCGCCACAGCAGGTTGAGCCGCGTGTTCAGTCGCAAGTACTTGAACACGATGGCGACCGACACCAGCGCCAGGGCAGCGGCGTAGTCGGTGATGGCTGAGAATACCCATGCAATCGGTTGCAGGTTAACGTAGCACGCTGCGGCAGCTTCTTGATCGCTGGCTGGGCCGGAGCAATCCATGGAGACGACGCGGAGCAGGTCTTTCCTGGCTTGTTCCGACATCACCAAGTACGTGATCCAGCGCTCGATGAAGACCACCAAGAGCACCAACTGCAGCATATCCAGGATATTCCACAGGGAATGGATGTACTTGGCGATACCATGCTCGCGCACGTCGCCGATCTCCTTCATGATCAACGCAAACGTCGCCAGAATGAGCACGATAAGAAAGATGTTGTCTCGCACAAAGTGGGCATCCTTGTAATGCGAGAAGATCCGGAAGCTTTTGACGCGCGCGGTGGTTTCCATATAATCCGTGTCGGACATCTCGAACAAAGCCTGGATGAAAGTGAAGATGTTGGAGCGCGGGTTGAAGAACGAGAAGTTGATGACCATATAGCGTGTGCTTTCAGTCAGGAAGGTGTCTTTGAGCTGCTTCACGATCTCGCGCGCTGCAGCTTCGTTGTCGCGCGGCAGATAAACGGCATAGCCGCCCTTCCCGTAGTCCATTTGATGGTTGAACAAACTTGGGTTGAAGGTCTGGGAACGCAGCAGCACACCCAGATCAGGCTTCCAATCGTACTCGTGCTTCAGTGCCCCCGAGGAGTTGCCGTATGACTCGCGCATCTCCCGGTTCGTCGAAAACTCTGGGTAGCACATTTCACCCGTGAAGAGAATCAGGTCGTTCAGGTTGTCGTCGTTTCTGCAGAGATCGCCTTGCACGCGGCCCGTGCGCACCATGACGCTCATGATGCGGCGGTTGTTGCGAATGGGCAGTTCATAAAAGCCTTCGATGAAGGGGCCTTCCACCCACTGCCACAGCTCGTCTTCGACCATGACGTCGTGGAACGTCTTCTTGATCGAGATATTGCGGAACTCTTCGTCAAAGAACAAGTCGTCGAGCGCGGCGTTTTGCTCGTAGGGGAAATGCACGGGCAGCGACAGCAGCGAGCACATGACGACCACGAGGAACACGAAGTACACGAGCAGTTCCTTGTAAAACTTGTTGCGCTTCTCCTGCTCGAGACAGAGCTGCACGCGCTTCATGTGCACGCGCATGGTCGAGTAGTGCGCAATCTGCTTCTTGAGTTGCTTCTGCGCCAGGAGTTGCTCGGGCGTGAGCTCGCGCTCGCCCGCCGTGTGCGAGTGCGCGACCGACTCGTCGTCATACTGGCGGCGGCCGAAGCAGCAGCACACGCAGCAGCACAGGCGGCGCCACAGGCTCGGGCGTCCGACCAAGCGCTCAGCGCCAGAGCGCTCGGTCGCCGAGCGCTCGTGCGGGTCGCGCGGGTCGGCGGTGCCCATGCGGAAATACTCTGTGGCGGGGTCTTCGCGGGACCCGCTGCGCGTGCGTGGAGGCGGCGTTGTGGGTTCGATGCAGCCGCGATGTCCACGCGCACGTGCGTCGCTTGCTGCTTGCTGGCCACGCCGCTTGGGTTGCAATAATGCGGCTTCGCTTCTGTCGATCAAGTGCCCAACAACGCAGCCGCCGACACGGACGCGGCGTGACAGCAGGCAGTGCCAAGCAGGGCTGGCAGTACCGTACTTCTCCCTCATCGGGCAACCACATCAGGCAACTCCAACAGCTGTGGGACAACTTGGGGGGTCAGACAATCCGGTCAGGGCGGGGTTTTCACACAGGATTTGGGACACGACATGCTAAATCCGGCGAGAGCCGCGTCTCTGATTGGTGCGTTGATTTCACACAGCAAATTCGAAATTTTGCACAGCAGCGGCGGATGATGGCGGAGACCCACAGGTCTGAGTAGGAGAGCGGCGAGCAGATGGTCGGCCTGATCACGCGCGATGGCCAGTGGAGAAGAACGCGTTAAAGTCCAGGAGCACGATGAGGTCGCGCGCGTCCGAGTGCTGCAGCACGCCGTGCAAAAAGTCGAAGCTGGCCGTGAACTCCTGTTTCAGCAGCAGCAGGCGGTCCACGGACAATGGGAGCGCGAGCGAGTCCTGGTGCAACATGTATTCTGCAAACGCCCAGCAGCAGGAGAGCACGTCGTCCATGGCACTCATCACGGTGCGCGTGTGCACATAGCACTGCTTGATGAGACTGGCCACCATGCTTTCGTGCATGCGCTTCACTTTCTCAAAGTCGGTCGAGCTTTCCACGTCGCGCAGGAACTTGGTGAATGTGCTTTCGACGACAAACACTTGGTAGTATAAGGACAGGTTCCGCAGCACAAAGCCCATGCGGCCACGTAGAACACATGCCACCATTTGCGCGTCGTTCGATGTCTTGCTGCGTAGTACAGCACACTTCCATGTGAGCTCCACCGCGTGCGATGCGCGCTTTAGTCGGAAGAAAAACTGGAACAAATGGTTGTAGCAACGCAGGAGATCTTGGGACACTAAGAGCTGGAGCGGCCACTGGACATCACACGACAAACCGAGCGAGTTCCACAATTCTCGGGGTGTCCAGCTCTGGTGGAGTTCTTTCCTCTTGCTGTCTTGCTTGATGACTGCCTTGGAGGAAAAGCGATCCAATCGCCACTCGTGCAACCGAATCCCAGCGCCAAACGTCAAGCCGAGCCAATACTCGCCGTTCGTAGTGTGTAAACTGAGAGCGTTGCCCATATCGAAGGGTTCGTAGAGCACAATGGTGCCGTTCGCAACCACCACGATGCCACGAACCGGTGTGGCTTGGCCCATGGCTCCAGCTGATTCCACTCGTGTGCTGAAAACTTGGATTTGAACGGATTGGTCATTTCGCATCATCACCAGTGCCTTATGCGTTGCAGTTGACGATAACGTCGAGCTGTACACTCGACAGTTGACAGCAACTTGCTCGATGGTTGTTGGCTCAATGTCGCACTCCACGACGGCGAGGCCCTTCTCCGGTGATGCGGTCTTCCAGCCACCGCCATCTCGCTGTGGCGTATTAAACGTGTCGTTGTTTTGGAATACCAGTGCTAACTGTCTTGAAGGTGGTCCATCATACCCAACCTGAACATCAAACTCGCAGCACAAGCCGCTGTTGTCGAGCTGAACATGCTTCCACCACACCGTGCCTGTTGTTTGCCCGCTGGAAGGGAAAGTATGGCCCTCTGGTACGTCTCTCGCCAGGATCGGTGCCTTCTGTTCCAGCCATTTAGACGCAGCATCTGTGGCCAGCCCTGACATGATCATTCCATCTCTGTTCATGAAGCCCTTTACATGAAAGGACTGTAGTGGAATCTACAACGCAAAGCAGGACAGTTCAGCACCGTAACAATGACGACTCGCAAACTGTCTACTTACATGCCACAAAAAGCACTTGCCAAATGGCTCGTCGTCGACTTGCAAATCTCGTCGCAGTTGTGGCCAAACGCCATGGTTAACGTCGTCGTTGGTCTTGGCCGTCGGTTTGGAGCCCATGAGAGCAAAACTGCGCTCAATAAAAGTCTGGAACAGCTCGCCTCGTGACAACAGGAAGTGATTCTTCAAGGCGTACAGAAAGCCAACGAAATCTGACTTGACAACCACTTCGGTGTACAAACGATGAGCAACATGGTGCCGCACTTGTTCCACAGCTTGCTCCAGCGCGTTGGCATTGAATTCCGATGCTACCGCAATGGAAGCAACATTTCGAACCACTTCTTTGGCTTCCTTCTCTGTCACTTCTTGGGCTTTCATCAATATCCGCATGGACTTGCCGATAAAAAAAATGCTCTCCGCAATCGAGATCGGGAAGTACGACAGCGGGATGGCCTCCAAATCGATGGCAGACGCATTGAGCCATTCCGGCTCGCCCATTCGTGACTTTTGTTCCATCGTCGTCGAATGCCGCGTTTGCCGAATGAAAAATTCACCAAAAGGATCAACAATCTCACCAAACAGAATCCACGAAATGACTTGCTTGAACAGTATCCTGTTGCACCACAACCATCATCAGAAGCACTGTGCAAACCTCCATCCGACACGACCCATCCATTGTTGCTTACCGATGCGCACATTGTTGGAGGTGGAGCATGCACTCACGCACACGTGGGAAACCGGAGAGCGTGCAGCGGTGCACAATGTCGAGAATACGCGCGCCGCCGAACCTTCCGTGCGCATGTTCATTCGCATGCTCGGGCTCGATCTTGCGCACCAGCTTGCACAGCTCCGGCAGCACCTCGAAATACTGCTCCAGCTCGCACACCATCTGTGGAATGGGCAGCACAATGCCCGTGGACAGCACGGTCGCCTCGATGCCAATCACTTTGTCCTCGTACTGCGCCAGCACGTCCTCCATGCCCTGGGCAATGGCGCGCACGTACATGCTCGGCAGAGTCTGTGCGCTCTTGGTGAAGCGCTCGAGCATCACGAACGCAAAGCCCAGGCGCAGCAGCTGGTTCACCATGGTCTTCTGCGGATCCGACAGCAGCGTCGTGCCGCGCTGCACGAAGAAACCATCTCCGCGCGTCTCGAACACGTCACCGGGATGGCCCAGCAGCGCCAAGAGCAGCTCGTGCTGCATGGCGGCGCCGATGTTGACACTCACGGCCAAAGCACAGCTGGCGCGGGTTGGGGGTGCGCGCCGTCCGGATAACACGGAAGATACGCCGGAAAGTATACGCGGCAGTATACGCGCATGCGGGGGTGCTGGGGAGGTGGGGACTGGGAACGAGAACGAGCGGAAGAACGCACGGAGCGAACGCGATCTTGAAGCAGTGGAGCAACGATGGCGTCGAGGCAAGTGGCTGCGCATCGGCACCGCCCGTCGCGGAGCGACTGACATGTGCAGAATGGGAAGGGCTGTGCGCTGGGGCAGGTGGACACTGACTTTTGTGTGTGTTCATGGCTTTAGATACGACCGAGCGATCACTGTCTTTTCGCCTGATGGCCATCTTTTCCAGGTGGAATACGCCATGGAAGCAGTCAAGCGAGTGCGTTGCGTGATGAAGCCGGGCATGGAGATGATGACGGAGTGGCGTGGTTGTTGACGGCATTCGTGGTGTGTGAATTTTGGAATGGTTCCTTTAGGGCGCTGTTGTCGTTGGTGTGCGCGGCAAGGATGCCGTGATCCTGGCGGTGGAGCGAAGAGAGACGGCCAAGCTGCAGGTGAGTATCTATTATAGTAGTGCTGTGGTTTTGTGTGGTTACTGGACTGAGTGGCCGATGTCTCTGTCAGGATCCTCGCACAGTCCGCAAGATCTGCAAAGTGGATGACCACATTTCCATTGCTTTTGCTGGTCTGAACGCAGATGCGCGTGTGCTTGTCAACAAGGTGAGCATCAGTGTGTGTATTCTCACGATGTAATCTGCTCCGTTCACTAACTGTGCTGTCATCCAGGCCCGCGTGGAATGCCAGAGCTACCGATTGACAGTGGAGGACGCCCCTTCCGTGGAATACGTTGCTCGCTACATTGCTCGCGTTCAGCAGAAGTACACGCAGCGTGGTGGTGTGCGTCCATTCGGCATTTCGATGCTGATTGCCGGTTGCGACAACAAGAGCGTGCCGCAGCTTTATCAGACGGACCCATCGGGCACGTTCTCGTCGTGGAAGGCCAACGCCACTGGTCGCAACGCCACCAACATCCGCGAGTTCCTCGAAAAGAACTATGCCGAAGACATGTCGGAAAAAGACTCGTGCCGTCTGGCCATCAAGGCACTGCTGGAAGTGGTCGAATCTGGAAGCAAGAACATTGAAATCGTCATTGTCCGAGCTGGCGGTGTTGTCACGGTAAGGACACGATGGACAGCATGAGCGGCAGCTCGATTGGCCTTCATATTAACGCTGTGTTACTGCGATTCCGCACAGTCACTGGAAGATAGCACGGTTGAAGAGCTGTGCTCTCAGATCGAGGCTGAACAGGAAGCTGCGCGTGCTGCTGTCGGCGATAAGCAGTCGTAGTTTAATATCGACTGACATGGGACACATCCAACACTCCGAGGTTGGGCGCTGCTCGTCGCACTGAGCAGAAGCCCGTACGTAGTTCAGGCATTCGTCGGCACTAACAACGCGTAAGATTGTTTCTTGAGCGAATCACGATTGTATTGGTTATTGAGCGCACTGTGGAGCTCGACAAAAGACTAAGGAACGCACGCACTCAGCATGTTCCTCCAAGGCTCCACAGTAAGCAAACGGTCACTTAGTTGCCATACGAATCGCGCTCGTAGATGGCCCAGCGACGGTTGTGCTCCTGGCCCTGGCCAGGAGCAGCACCCACGTCCGAGCATCCAGCATCAGCACAGCCACACATGTAGTCCTGCGAGTCCAAGCACGGGCGGTTGCAACCGTCGTCGTTGCCGTCGAAGTCGGCGGCACCCACAGGCAGCTTGTTGAAAGCGAAGGCGTGGCCCTCGCCTCCCACACGAGCAATGGCCAGGTAGCGCTTGTTCTTCGCCTTGGCGTGGTGCAAAGCCAAGTTAAAGTTGGCGCCGCTCGAGCCACCAGTGTAGACACGGTCGTTGCCCAGCATATCTTCGCCGGTGACGCAGCCCAAGAAATGCGTCTTCTCGTTCGAGATGTCGTTGTCAGCCGCGGCTGCCTCAAGCAAACGAGCCTTCTTCAGTGCCGTAGTTGGCTCAACGTTAGGCTGCTTGTTGACCTTGAAGATACGCACGATCCAGTGCTCCGACGTGAACGCTTCCTCGAGATGGGTGAGTTTGATGTTCTTGACGCCGACTTCGGTGTTACGAGCACGATCGAAGCCTGGTGGGCGGTTGTACTCAGTCATGACTTCACCGAAGCGGTAGTAACACAGCTTGTAGGCAAGGCAGTTGTGCAGCGTCTTGGAGCCACCTGGGCCAATGTCGAAGTTGCCCGATGCCGAGTAGAAATCGCGCTCAGCAGGCATGTCGTCAGGATACACGCCCGAACCAATACGGACTGGCCACAAGAACTTGTTGATGTCGTCCGAGCTGTAACCCGTCAGGCCGCCAAAGATGACGAGCACGTAGTCGACATCCAGACTCTGCATGATTGGATACGCGTCTTCTTCGGTCGAAGCAAGGGCACGGCCAACGGTGGCAATGTGCGTGTTGTTCCACGTATTGTTGTCGACGATCACCGTACGGTTGGCCATGGCCGACATCTGGTAGCCGTAATCCCACCACGCCATGATCTTGGCGTTCGCGTGCGTGTTCTGACGCAGCCAGAAGTACGCCTCACGGTAATCATCGAAGTTGACGCGTTCACCAGTGTGGGTGCGGCCGGCTTCAATCACAATCGATGGCGACGAGTAAGCCATCGACGAGACGTACGTGGCGTGGTAGTTGTAGCTCAGCAGCAGAATCAGCAGACCACCGATGATCGACAGTGTCAATGGCACTGGAACATCCTGGACGCCGTTCTTCTGGACCGTGTAGTTCGCTGGACGACGAAGCAGACCCATGAACTTACGCAGCGTCGACGACACACCGATGGCACCGAGGATGCACGCAATTGGAGCGAGCGTCAACATGAGACGAACCATGACACCGGCGAAGTACCACGCGACAGTGCCGTACAGGATGACGAAGATACCACCGTCCGTGAGGTTGGTGAAGAGGAAGTAGAGACCGACAGGAGCGAACGGAACGAGCACATGCAAGTCGAAGAAGTACGAGGTCCACGTCGTCGGCTGGTGCTCACTGACGGACGCAATGATCGGGATGTACTTGGAAGCGTACGTTGGATCCAGAAGCGTTAGACTGCGACCCGTCCACTGAACCTTGCCCAGCAACTGCAGCACGAGCAGCGCCGCCGCCACGCTCGTGACGATGGTGCCAGCACCGAAGATGACCAGGCGACGGAAGGCGGCGGCCGAGATGTAGCTGCGGAGCCACATGACGAAGCAGTACACTTGCAACAGCACGAAGACACCGTGCGAGCCGGCGCACTCAGCTTGCTTGATTACGTTGAAGCCCACGAATGGCACTTGCATGGCCATCAAACTACCGAGCGTGTAGAACGTCGAGTACGCGATGTACAGGCGAGGCGAGTAGCGGCCAGCGAACAGCATCACCAGCACATAGATCGGGATCATGTTTATGATGAAGACGTAGCCACCCCACGCAGCCACCATGTAGAAGTACGCGAGCGCGCACGACGCCGACCAGAACATCGATCCGGTGTGCACGGCCTTGATCCACAAGTAGAAGACGAAGATGAGCGCGAAAATGGCGACACCTTCGTTATCGTACGAGCCACCGACCGAACGCGAGATGTACGAAGGCACGATGCCGGCGAAGGCAGCCGCCATCAACCCCGCGCTGGAGCGCTTGGTGACCTCCTTGGTGAGCAAGTAGCTGGCAATGGCCGTGTTGGCAGCAAACACTGGCGCCAGGAAGACGCACGTGTTGCGGACGTTGATCGAGATGTTGAGCAGGTTGAGCACCCAGTAGACCATAGCGGCCGTGTACATCAAACCAGGATAGATCGTGCCACCGATGATACGGCCCAGCGGATACCACGCGCGGTCATCGAACCAGTCCAAGAACTCCAAGAAGCCTTCAGTCGCCAAGTACTTGGTGGTGCGGTAGTTGAAATAAGGATCGAACTCGTGGATGACCTAGACATGATCCACATCCAGCATCTGTCAGCACCCTGTCACACGCGATCCATTCCAGGGCAACGCAACCTGGCACTCACCGACTCGTAGCGCACAACGGCAAACAGACGAATCGCGAACGACATCAAGCAGATCATGCCCAAGATGGCGTACTTGGCGATCGGCACCAGCACGCTCGACTCGTCTTCGACGTCCACGTTGGAGAAGATGTCCACGCCGAACACAACGTTCGGGTTCTCCTTGGCGGCGGCAGCGTCCGCGGCACCGCTGCTCGACGCAGGCGCTGCAGCCGTGGTATCAGCTGCGCCTCCTGCATTGGCATGGGCACCGGCGGCGTCGTCGCCGTCGTGTTTCTTCTTGGTTGCGCGTGCTTTCACCCCCATTCTCCTTGGCCTGGGACTCGGCTGCTTTGCCTCACAGGGCGACACGCAAGACGGAGGTGCCGCGCGATGGGAGCGAAGATCCAAAGCCCCATGATCGCCCCACTTCTTACGACCACTGCGTAATTACGCACTCACCCCAGCGACCTTTTTACGTGCAGACTGTGCCCTTTAACAAAGCCATGTGGGGTACAGCGGTTCAGGTGGTCTCCGAACCGGTTCGGACCGTGGCGCGAGCCCGGTCTGATGTCCGTGGCAAGCAATGGCTGGAGAGCGAGGTGGCGTTTTGCGCCGCCTTTCAAGCTTTGTGGGTTCCAGTACTTTGTTCCTTCAGTTGCTGTCCAAAGCTATCCGGAAAGGTAAGCGCGGCGGATGATGGAGGTGGCGCTGCGCTGATGATGAAGCTGACGTTGGCGTTGTGAGGGAAGATGACCAACCTCACGTACACCCACCCTCGCAACTACGGCAAGGACTCGCGCCACTGCCGCGTGTGCCACACCACCCGTGGTCTCATCCGCAAGTACAGCTTGAACATGTGCCGTCGTTGCTTCCGTGAGCGCGCCACCCAGATCGGCTTCGTCAAGGTACTATATGCGACTGCTCATGCGGAGATAATGGGGTCAGAGAGACTGATGACGGTGGTGATGTGTGTGTGGCGAGCAGTACAGATAAATTGTTATTCGACTCGACGCTCGGAAGCGTGGGGAACTCCCGCACCAAGATCAGCGAGCAGTAGAGGACGGAGGTTGACTCGTTGCCAGGACATCGAATTAGTTGCACGTGGTGCTTGTCCTCGTCATGCAGTTGTCGGCGATCCCGATCGTGGCGTGACGATGTAAATGCCAATGGAACTAGTTTGCAGCAACCAAACACGATGCGCGAGCCAACCTATCTTCCGACGTTTGACTGTAGAGGGAGTGGGTGGCGAGAACACAGGGTCCTGCGTGGCGTGGCGTGGCGAAAGATCGCGGTCGTCAAACGAGGGCGGTCGAGTCGACGGAACACGCGCAGGAAAGCAGCATGCGGCCAGCAAGCGACGACGGATCCGGCAATCCCCAGAGTCGAGCGTTCGTCTGGTAGTCAGCATTGACGTCATCGCCTTCATTGTTCATCAGGACCGCGTCAGTCGTCACCAGCGTATCCATCCAGCCACTCCTTTCTCTCTCTCTCCCTTMATCCTTTCTCTGTCCTGCTGATACCCTTTGCAAACGCATTTCTGAATCGGTGGAATGATCCGTCGGCACCCTCGGACATCACATAGCACAAAGCTGAGCAACCTCAACATCCACCCACCTCGCGACTGGCGCAGTCTCTGACGCATGGCTCGCACGCGCGGCGTCCACGCGGTGGCCAGCGCTTTGCTACTGCTGCTGCTACTAGCAACGGTGACGGTGACGGTGGCGGTGACTGGCCAGGCGCTCGAGTTCGACGACCCGCGCATCGTCCCTGCGCCACACCAAACCAAACGAGAGCACGCCGCCGTGGACACGATTGCTGTTGGTGCACTCTTCAGTCAGCAGTATCTCGAACTGAGTGACGACGATGAGCTCTTGCTCGGTGGTCGCGGCCGTTCGCGCTCGGACGGCATCTCCATCACACGTGCCATGGCCGAGAGCGACCGACATCCCATGGACCAAATGCTAGAAGACGGCGCTGTTGTGTTCGATCCTGACCGCATCGACTTGGGTTTGATCGCGACGTGTCTACCCACGATCTCAATTGTCGAGGTCGTGAACAATGGCTCGCGTCCGTGGCGCATCGACGACGCGTGGATCGAGCATAGCAGCTTTACACTGAGTAACAATCCGCGGTATATCGTATTGGACCCGGGTCAGAAAATCAGTCTCACCATCTACTATTTGGGGAGAGATCCCGGAGTGATCGACACGTWCCTCTTCCTGTCTACGACTGCTGGCAAGTTTGCCGTGTCGATTGTCGGTCATGTGCGAGCGAATGATTTCGACGCACAAGCTATTCGCACGTCGATGCCTCCTGGCGCGAGCTTCGAGATCCCCATCCGCCTGACGAATCCCTCCAACGAGCTGATGCTCATCTCCGAGATCTTCACAACCAACGGCGATGGACAGATCGTGCTACCTCACTCGGACGAGTGGTCGTATCCAGACGTTCGAGAAGAAATGGGTCTGCCCGATGGATCGTCCTTGTGGGAGATTCCTCCCGGACAGACCAAAACGGTCGCTCGGTTCCGGTTCACTGCGGCACCAGACGTCTCCAAGCTCTACCGATCTGTGCTCCACATCAGTTCCTCCCTCGTGCATATCCTGATCCCAGTCGAGATGGAGGTGTTCAAGGACGAGCTTCGAGTCGAGCCCACCGATGTCGATATTGGTGTCTTTACGAACARCCACGAGAGACGCGACGTAGTCTTGTCGCTGCATAACACTGCACCTCGAGCTGTTGCGATTCGTGAACTCATCGTCACGGATTCATATGGAATGGAGATCTCGGCCACTTTGCAAGGCCCAGCGATTGTGCCAGCATACTCTCGAATCAAGCAGGCKATCACGATCCAAGCAAGAAGAATGAAGTCAGGACATGGTCACGCAACTTTATTCCTCAAGACAAACGCAACAATTGTCCAACACCCACATCATACAATTCGGCTTCGAGGATTTTCCATGCATGGTCATCTCGCCGTACGAATGAAGGAAAATGTCATCAACATTATGGGCGTGTCTGACGTGCGTCACAACACAACTGCCGCTAACGCAACCGTATCGGGAGTGGTAAACTCGATGCCCGGTACTCCCATGTTGTACAACGAGACCATGCGCCATGAGATTCGTCTACGCAATCGATTTGATCGAGCACTCGAGCTGGAACGCGTGTGGAAGCACGGTGACTGTGGGTGGGAATTCGTGATCGAAGATTTCAAGATGGGTGTTGTCGGGCCGGGCGAGACCTTTCCGGATATCACAGTTCGTGTGAGTCCAAGTGACTACGTTAAGAACTCGGCAGAGCAGAATGTCAAAGTACCGAGGGCGTTTCCAAGACTCACGTCACGTACGTGTATGCTCGCCATTGAGACAAATGCAAGTACTCATCACGTTCCGGTCTTTATGCACCACGGCATCACGCGCTTGAGCAGTACTCGGCGATTCCAAGAGCACTCAAGTGTCGCATCGAAATGCCCAGCTCCCAACATCACAATCACAACTACTCCGCCACCGACTCCGTCGACGTGGCAAGAGATTCTTCCATCTTTTGGTTCCAAACTCTGTCGATCAATGGTTCTCGACATAGGCAAGATCACCACCACCGGTTCACGWGTGGAGAAGATTAATGTGACGAATGTGAATCCGGTTGCACTCCACTTGGAGTATCAGGACACGCGTGGCAACGCGTCAATTCGCTTCAATTCAGTTGTGCGTGCCAGTGTGACCCCAGACCCGCGGGCATCCGTCGACATGGCGATGATAGGAGCTGCTTGGACGCGCCGCGCAACCCTGAAGGCTCAAACAAGCTCAGAAACGTCTAGCAAGCATATGATTCCCCCTGGCCATGCTCTGGCTGTTGTGCTTCGGATCACTATGCTGGATCTCAACGCTGGTGAGTATCTTGACCCAGTGCTCGTTCTCGAGACCGAGTTTGAAGTCGTTCACGTATTGATGCGGTATGAAGCGGTTGACGGCCATATTTACCCGGACAAACCGCACATTATCGTTCCGCCAACACACCCTGGCCAGGCAGGTGTGATGGATTTGTTCTACCATTCGACAGTGAATCACAATGCTGCAGTTGTTCGTGCGGTTGTCAATGGTGAGGGTGTGGGACTCCGCAAGATGCCGGTCGTCTTACCAGGTAACGCGACAAGCCGTGTTTCCGTGTTTCTCTTCCCACCCAAATACTACGAGGCGTGCAGAAGCGGCCGCTTCTACGCGCGCTGTTTTGTCTACGGTTCTAAAGACAACGACGACGAACATGAATCGTTTTCCGACTTCGGCGAACTGGTGACGCAGCACGATCTTGATGCGTGGAGGAAGCGGTTTGATAGCTGGACAGTCGAAGTCAACGGTGAACAAGTTGAGCAAGAACTCGAGAGCCACTTGGTGGTGGCCACGGACGTCATGGAAGTCGCTTCGATTAAGTTTTCGATCCCACTCGTTCGTCCCAAGTTCCTGGATACTAACCACATCGAGTTTTCACTGACGGAAACACACACGCTCGCTCAGACATGGGTGAATGTGCACAATCCAAGTGACTATGTCATCCACCTGGAGCTCGCTATTTCCACATATGACCAGGATATGTTCTACATTTGTGATCATCAGCATACTGAGAGCGAATGCCTTCAAGAGTGGCAGAATCTTGAGCCATCGGCAGAGTTGCCAAATGGGCGGCCGCCTTTCTGCTTTCGACAGCAATTGCACCGTGTCGCTGGTCGACATCGTGTTCAGCTTGGTCCGATCTACTTCGTTCCAACGATTGTGGAGAATCATTGGTCGTCCCAGTTCTTTGTTCGCAACGAGCTGACCCACATCGAAAGCCTGTGGGTGACGGCTTCGTCTGGAGAAGGTGTTTTGGCGATGGCACTGCTCACATCCACAACGGATGATCACCGTAAGAGCCAGCGCCTGAGTCTCGATGACTTCGCTAACATGGTCTCTACACTTGCTGTCTCTTATACACATCTAGATGTGTATAAGAGACAGCATGGTAATTCAGCCGCAAGAGCGTGTCGTTGTTGGCGTCACTTTCAATCCGAATTGCATCCACACACAGACGGAGACGACCTTGGAGTTAGAAACTCGACGGGGTATTACACATCTGCACCTGACCGGCGATATTCCCGAATCAGCGGCCTTTGAATGTCGAAGAGCAAGAGCTACGGCGACTGCGAGAGAGTGGCTACGAATGCTGTGGCAAGTGGCTGTGGTTGTAGCGTCAGCTATCTCAGTGGTGGCTATTACGAAGAACAGCCTCTTTTTCTGGAAGTTATGGCATCGCGATGTCATCTCTCAGCCGGTTCAAGCTGCGTTCGAGTCAACAGAAGTCACAGCAGCGGATGTGGTAAAAGATCCTGTAGCCCAAGACTCTCTTCGTAAGCTGTCCGAGATGTTGGAGGCATTGGAGCAAACTCTATCTGTTCCTAGTGGTAGTGTGACGACCCCAACAGTGGAGAAATTGCTCACTACTCGACGAGCGAAGGAGAATCTGATTCAGTCGAAAGAGAACGAAGACGTTGAGTCGCTCGTGACGGACACAACGTCAAGTGAGGCATCTGGCGACGTTCCATCTTCACCCGAGCCAGTCAAGTCTTCACAGTCTGCAGGCGAGGTTGAGCCTCCTACTAATATTACGAGTGATGCCGCTCGTGTTCCGTTGGCATCACCTGCCACCGCGGGCAGCTCTGCCCCACAAGATAATCAAGATACAGTCCGTCGGCACGCATCGCCATTGTCAAAGCAAAAGCGAGCCAAACGATCCAAAAACAAGAACTCCAAGGCCGAGGTTGACAACCAAGAAGCAAGTCCGTTTACGCCCGCCCTACCTATTACCCAGGATACTCCGCTACATGAGAAGCATGTAAAGGTCAAGGAAGAAGCATATGAAGATAACCAGCACGGCAGTCAAGGAGAGGAACGAGAATATGATGCGAGCAGGACATTATCACGAAGCTCGGGCTTCGAAGCCCATCAGGGCAATCAGGAGAGTTATGCTACCCATCGTGACGACAAGGCAAGGGATGACGAGCACCAGGATCAGCAAACAACGTCCAGTCTGCGGCCATTTGCGCTAAGTGCTGATGACGAATGGAATGATCTGTCGTTCGAGTCACTACAGTCTGAGATTGGCAAGCTGCTCGTCACGGGAGACACTACAAGTACAGTCAACAGCCGGAGCCGGAAGGACTCGCGCGAGCGACACACGGCCTCAGCTTTCTCTGATGGCTTTGGGTCACCAGCGTTTGCTCTGAGTGGAGACACGAGGCAGCCGGCCACTGCGACTCTACATCCAGCGATATCCAGTTCATCAAGCACGGCTCCGCCCGGTTTCACTCCTGAGGACGCCAACCCCGAGGCTTCCCGAGCGGCGTTTGAGCGACTTTTCCATAAAAGACCCGGTGGAGTATCTGCGCATCAGCTGCTCTTCCAGGCAGAAAGCACGCTCGAGACTGGCGCTTCTACGGCCATTCCATCTGCGTTCTCAGGTCGCTACTCGCTCTTCGGCCCGACGCTTGCCAGTGCCGTGGCATCGTCAACACGGCCGAGCCCGGCGTTCGGCTTCGTGACCGACGACACGGGCGCCAGTGGCGTGGGCTCCATCGGCAGCAGCCGATCTCAGAAAGTTGTGTCAGATGATGTATTCAGCGCGTTGGGCAATCACTTGGCGACGCTCGGCGGTGTTGAGCTCACGTCGCCGTCCAACCGCAAGCGGGTCTAGAGGTCCATTCATTCCTTGAGCGCAGCCTCTTGTCGCACGCCGGTGTGTGTTCGCAGGAGAGCGCGCGTGGCGTCGGCGGGTAGTAACGCCACATGAATAACGACAACAAGCAATTACTTTCAACTAACCGTCGTGGATCTTGGTCATTTGGCGCCATCTGAGTCTGAGGAACTCACCCGTGCTACTATAACGCCATCAGTGTCACAGATGGCTGGGACAGTAGTGAACCTATGGCACTGAACGCCACGAAGTCGCCACCTCCATGGCGATCTCTGCCTCGCAATGGACAGCCAATGTTCCATGCGGCGCTTGCTTGATCCCAGAGAGTCCGTCCACTCTCTACGAACAAGCGTCACATTGTGTTCACAGGCGACGGGCTATCCCACCCATGGTTGCACATCCGAAAACCCGACCCGTGTAGAAGCCAGTTCCCAATAGGGATAGTATGGGGAAAAGACGCGGGTTTGAGCGGATCGAATATGGGTTTCGGCCCATCCGTTGAACTCAGACATAGGATCGTCTAGTCGTTACCAGGTGGTCTATGTGGGGCTTGGTCTAACCGGTGATCTTGCTCGACCGTCCGTATGTTTTCCCAGCAGAACGCGCCACCATCGTCGGCTGATCGCCTCGACTGACTGCATGCGGCACGCATTGCCGGAAGGACCGTAAAGACTGACGTGCGATCGACCCAGAGACATCGTCACGCTTAGTAGACAAGCCAGCGCGCGCGAGCAGACCTCAAGACGCGCGTTTGTACCATTGGAAGTCGACGCGAGAGCACACCACGAGACGGGGTACTACACAACATGCTGAGTTTGCGGCAAGTGCTGGCGGCTGCCTGCGCGCTCAGCGCGTACACGGTCTCGGCCGAAGACCACATCGTCAAGGTGCTGAGTTTCAACATCCGAACGTCCCTTGCCGGTGTCGACGCGGCGTCGCGATGCAGTAACTGGTTCGGTGAACGTCGAGGTAATGTGGTCTCGCAGATCAATACGATTTCGCCCGACTTTGTGGGCACACAGGAGACCTCGGACGAGCAAAAGGCCAACTTGGATGGCGATCTGGCCGGAAACTACAAGTCGATTGGTGAGACCTCGCAGTCTCTTGGCCAGAGCGCCCCTGAGTGGAACGCGATCTATTACAAATTCGGGGAGTGGACGCTTTTGGCTGATGGCACGAAATGGCTGGTACGTAGTCAACAGAATATTGCCCTTGATAACTGAGACTCACGACTCTTCGTCATGTAGGGCCCAAACACGGAAGCGCCATCGGCCGACTGGGGCATGCAGTACTACCGAACGTTCACGTACGGTCGATTCCAGCATATCAAGACGGGCGACATCGTTTGTATGATCAACACCCACTACGAAACCCCAGGTAATGATCTGGCGCAGACGCACGCGACCCAGATCATCAACCAGAAGTCGAACGAGCTCTGCCAGCCTGGCGACAAGTTGACCGTCCTGACAGGTGATTTCAACGCCAAGCCAAACTACCCGGCCATGCAGTTGTTCTACAAGGACGGCTGGCTCGAGCCTAACAACGACCCAACGTTCTGTGGCAACATGATCTCGCCAGACTGTGCGGAGAAGTTTGACTTTGTCTGGTACAAGCCAAAGGATACATTCTGCCACTTGAAATCGGAGGTGATCCGACAGGAATTCACTGGCTGCTATCCTTCCGACCACGCGGTGGTGCTCGGAACTTTCTGCCTCAACGGCGGATGTTGTGGCGGCTCCGGTTCAACAGGTGGAAGCACGGGTGGAGCAGGTAACTCGACAGGATCAACCAGCAACATGGCGGCTTCGACCTCAGGTAACGATGCTGATCTCCCCCCTGGTGTAGTCAGTCCGGCTGGTAACAGTGCATCAGCAAATGTTCCAATGGGAGCGTCAGGTGCAGGTGTCGCGGGTCCAGAAGCATCAAACGAGTCTCGTGAAGCAACAGGTTCAGATGACGCCCAGCAGATCACGACCAAGTCCGAGAGCAGTTCGAGCGCCACGGGTACCGTGTTTGTTGTCGTCGGTGTGATTGGTTCTGTTGCCGCCGTCGGCTTCTTTGTTGTCAAGAAGAAGCGTGCACTGGATGCCCAGCTCGACGACGACAAGAGTGGCATCGCCCCAGGTGCCTCAGTTTTCTCCCGTGGGGAGCAAGATGCCTTGTCGCCTTTGCGCTCGACATTTGGTGGAGACGGTGCGAGTGGTAGCACGGCCTTCGTCGCCGGTGCCGATCGATTCAGCTCCCCTGTGCTTATGGAGTCGGATCGCAACCGTTCGTTCTCCAACTCATCGTCAGTGGTTATGGCTCGTCAGACGAACGAGTCTGTCGCTCTGATGTCGCCACGCGAGTCTTCCTCCAACTACGGCAATGGTGGTGCCGGCAGCTTCGGAGCTCCAAGCATGGGTGGCGCATCCAGCTTCGGTGGTGCCCCAAGCATTGGTGGTGCCTCCAGCTACGGCGGCTACGAATCGAACTACGGTGACTCCGTCGACCGCCTCTCGTCGCCAGTGATGATGGACGAAACTGGTGCTCCTTCGTTCGATTCGGACCGTCCGTCGATGAGCCGAATCTACTTCAGCGAGGTTGAGCGTGGCTCGCTAGCCAAGTCGAACGCCGACTACGCGTACATCTAAGCGACAGCGCCCCGCGCGAATAGTTGTGTGCCCTCGGTGTCTCATATTTGTTTATCCCCGACCGTCCCTGTTACTCATTAGGACGTAGTGGAGCAATTTTGTTAATGTCGTCCTCGAGACAATAGAGCTCTCGTGAGGCACGGAAACAGTATCAACGGAAAACCCAAAAAGGAAATATGCATTTACCACCAATCGCACAGGCTTCTCCACGCGCTTTCTTACACTCGTTCTGTTCGTTCCTTCAGTAATAGTCGCTTCTCTGTGAGTTTGTCGTCAATAGCCGCGAGCTCTTGCTCAAGGCGACTCTTGCGCTGACGCAGCCACGCCAGTTGCTTCTTCTGTTCGTCCTTCTTCGTGGCCATGGTGTCGGCAATCTGCTGCTGTACGTCGCTGACCTTGTCGTCCTTGGCCTGCAGCTGTAGGAACGCGCTCTCCGCCTCCTTAGATGCCGCCTCCAAGTGCATCTCGGCGAGCGAGCGCGCGCGGGCGTTGACGCAGTTCATGTTCATTTCCACTTGGCCCCAGTCGAGTCAGAGCATCTGACCTCTGCTAGACGGTATGCGGAAACAAAGGTTTCCCTTGACCATCATTCTGACGAGGGAGTTGAAGTGGACATCAGCAGTCAAAGATGGCGGAGGCGATGGCGGCGCTCGATGCGCTAGAGAGGGACTTACAGGTGATTGCGCTAGATGAGAGTGCGATCGAGAGGCAGAGACGAAGCGTTTGTGTAGGAAGCTACGAGGGCTGCTGCGCAGGAAGAACAGCAGAGGCGAGAGCTCGAGGCATCGATCGCGGACTTGATGGTCAGGTTCGCAAGCGGGAGAGATGAACTATCAGAGATTCTCGTAAGGAAAGTGAGTGAAGGCGTGCTCAGAAGCGATTGTTATCTTGGCGAGAAATGGGTGTTAATCGGCAATGCAGATTGAATTAGATGGCGAACTGGAGATCGTGAGGCGACGCCGCGACTGGCTTGAACGAGCGATAGCTGGTGAAGAATTGAATGCTCGACAAGTGAGAGATACTGATCTTCCGTTGCGATCGCTTAACTGTTTAATCATTGTCTCTGTCAGTTGGAAGAGGAAGAATCCGGAATAGAAGAAAAGATACAACAAGCGAAGTGCGTGCTTATATCGTGGCAGGAGGTCTAACGACGCTTACGGGTATGGTTATGTAGCACACGACTGGTACAACTGCTGATAGGTATGACAACGGTGCTTCTTCGTGCTGCTCTATTACTTAGAATCTACTTCTTCAGATGCGGACAAAAGCATGGTCCGAGAGCATCGTCTTGGGACGACCGAAGCATCTCCAGGATCGAAAGGTAAGTGGCTGCGTACAGTATTTATTGAATCCAATGCTGAAGATTCGTTTTCTTGATGTAGCAGAGACTACGAAAGAAGCACTGGATTCTCTCAAGGATACGGTTTGCCCTTCTTTGACCCTTGGTGTCGTTTGAATTAATGCTGACGGTGTTGTGCCAGCTAATCACGCGCGAAAAAGAGGTTCAAGCCGTATCAAAGCTGCATGACCGGCAACAGTCAGCGCAGGTTGCGCTTGGGAAGTGTTGTGATCAGCTAAAGGCAACCCTCAGTGATTTACACAAAGAAACACACACACTGGAAAGCTCTCTACGAGCTGTTGTTGAAGAGGGTGTGAAACGTAAGCGCGAAGTGGTGATGGAAGAGCAAAAATCCCGGTATTCGACGTTGTTTGATCGACAAAAAGGTGAGTTGAATCTTTGCGTCATAGCAACACTGTGCACTTGAACCAACCTCGCTCTGCCTTGCCACTGCCAGCTCGCATGCCAAGAGCCAAGAAGCGCCAGAAAACGCAAACTCGGAAAGCACAGCCTCTCCAGTTGACCAAGGCAAAGAGGACAGCGCGGAAAAATCTGTGTAGCCCACGTCTGGGCGAATCCTCTGTTGTAGTCATTGATTCAGATTCATCTTGTCTTTCACAGTTCAGTGACTTCAGTCTATCAGATTGAAGTACCTTTTCGCTGTGGCAACTTTTATTATAGCTTGTCTTGGGAGACTGGTCGCACAATCCGCGCAGAAACATGACCGAAAATGACCCTCAAGATCTTGACTATGGGAACGAATCCCTCGACCAATACGCTACATATGAAGATTACTTGGATGCTCAGCTGAGTGAGACGGACTTGTTCTACCTGGAAGACGAGGAGCTAGCCCGTCAGCTCGTCGAACTAGGATATCGAGGGTCGGGAGAAACTCTTCGTCGCGAAGATTTCGAAGCCCGCAAGCGAGCTGAGCGTGAGAGGAATGCTCAGAAAACGAACGCGCCCAAGCCTTTGGCTAGTGCGGGGAAGGATCTGTCTCAGTTCCCTTTCCTGGCTGCTCTCGCGAGTCGCGAAGATCTTGTTCGAAACGGGAAACTCACGGTTAGTAGTTTTCTGCACGGCGCTCTCGTATGTGGATGGTTTTCATCTACTTCGTACCATTGTAGTGCATCATTTTCATCCGTGACAAGAACTCGAAAGGCCAAGAGATCAGCGGCTATATCGACTATGCGTATCGCCTTAAGACAGAGCCCTTCGAACCATACTTTGAACGCAAAAAGAAGCTCTTACCGAAGCCATCTGACTTGAGTTACTACAACTGGGAAGCTCAGACTTCTACATCGAATTCGACGCCGAACTTCCAGGTGATCGCCGACAGCGAGACGGGACTACTCTTCAAGAACAAACGAGATCGAAAGGTCGTGAATGTTGATCCCAAGGTACGTGATGTCTAGCGCACACAGGGATTGAAGCGTGTTTCTTACGGCAGTATGATTGGCAGGCAAATCCAGGTGATAATTCGACGCGGACCGAGATCAAGACTCGAGAATACTTGCAGGTTGTCATTTATGACCACATGACCCGTCGAAAGACGTGAAGAACTTTTTTAAACAAGGCGCGTAGCTACAGACCAACGCCGCTCTACTATATTACACGGCATACACTCACACAATACGTCCCATCACTCGCTCAAGTAAAACGCGGTATCCGTGGCGGTTCAAGAACTGCTTGAACGGACCGTTTTCGATCGCTTCGAAAATCTTCTGATGCACTGCCGCGATAAGCTCGACACGCGGGTACTCAATGTTCATACTGGCGTGCAGGGCGAGGCTGAGACGTCGATTGATCAATTCCGATTGGAATGACTCACGCAACTGCTTCACTTCGGCTGCGTTGATCATCGATAGAGCCTCAGTGGCCTCAATGATAGCTCCAAGATGCTCCCACTCCTCCTTGGCACTCCGTTTGTTGGTCTTTCCAGAGCCTCCCGCGCCACCGATTTCTCGTTCGAGGCAGTTTCGACGGAACAGTTCGCATTGGATCCACGTGTCGAGAAGTGGCTGAGCTCCAACGGCGTATGCATAGTCACGGAAAGCCTTGAGACTGTCCTCTCGGGCCAAAACGCGCTGCAGAAGTGATGGCTCCGACAACGGAGAGAAATTAACCTCTTCATTCCGGGAGACAGCCTACACAGGTACCATCAGCTGTGAGAACGAATACTCACCACACCCAATGGAAAATTTCACATACATCTTCAGTGATGAGGATCTCAGCTTCGTAGAGGCGGTGATTTTCTGTCGAGATGCCGATTTGAACGTGAAGAGCGTGAATCCACTGAACCATGTCTTCCTTGCTGTTTGCACATAGCTGCATGGTGATTTTAAGGTCAGCAAGACAAGTTCATCGCTCGCGCAGAGATCAACAAACCTGGTAGATACGACGTGGAGTTCGGAGCTCAAAAGAGAATGGCACTTTCTACAATAGCATCGTGTGAGTCAGTCCGCAAACACAAGAAAGAGATCACCGAGCCAACAAACGTACCACTTCCGGACGGGCCTTGGCGAGATACGCTCCGAGCAGACTGATGGCAGTAACATCGCGTTGATTCGTTGCAGATTTGCAGTACAAAAGCTGGTCGTCCTGTAAATTAATTGCGTAGATTTTAGAATCAAATAAATGGTCGAATAAAATCGTGCACATCTTACCTTGACAACGAACCAACGCTTCCTCCACACGTTCGTATCCTTGACACTTGCTTTTTGCAAGTAACCAGATCGCACGCCCTATATGAACCACCAATCGTCGGCGTTTGGAACATCATAGAAGCGCTCCGACCCATTCGCACCTTTCCAATGAGAGCGGGGACGGTCAATCCTGGTGCTTCAGTCGTTTCCTTTTTTACTTGGTCTTCATCCAAGTCAAGAGGCGCTCCACGCACATCCTAGCATCCGTGAATATTAGTCTTTGTCTCCTAATAACAAACGTCTTGCTGGATTCATACCTTGAGGATGAACTTTAGTGGTGGTCGCGAGCGGTGCTTCGGCTTTGGTCGTGGCGGATTCGCCATATCCTCCGAACTGGCGATGCTGGCACGTGCGCGATTAAGCTTCTCGACAAGTGGAAGCACCAGCTCATCATCTCGCAGCGTCCTCGCAGACATAGAGCGGGCTACAATCGATAGTGCAAGTAGTAGTCAGCCATCAAACTCAACGCATTTCCAATCTAAACACTTGTCCACCCACCGTTGTCACTTGGATACACCAGCACAATCACGTAGTAGGAGAAATCGGCACTGGGAATCTTGATTTTATTCGCCATCGACTTGCGCACCTGCGCATCCAAAATCGCCACCCACGTGTTAACAGCTGAGCAGGGACAGCCGAGCCAGTTATACATTCCTACCTCGAGCACAGTCGTGGTTGGCGTGAGTTTGAAGACGGTGGAAGACGTGAAGCTCTGGTTTTCAAAGTAAATACGAGCGTAGCCCGAGCGGTCCTCGGACTTGACGAGATAGTTGCGTTTGCGGTCGCTCGACGTCGACGAGATGCTACGGTCGCTGTCATTGCGTCGCATCGGCGCCATCATCGATGTCGAGGGGTTCGACAACGAGATCGTGTCCGTCGGGCGTCGTCGCGGCGTTCCACGCGGGATGAGGTCGTCGTGCTCGTCTTCCGTGACCCCGAGACTGATGGTCTGCGCGAGATCGACGGCGTTCGAGACATCCTCGTCGTCGTCCACACTTGTGGCCTCGGCGGCCATGGCGATGGCGTCCAGCTCGCTGCTCGTGCTCGTCATGGAGCGCTTCACGCGCGGGTTCTGTTCGGCGGACGTGCTGGCGCTGACGAGACTGCCGCGGTTCGTGTCGCTGGGCCGCGTGAAGCGTGCGCTGTCGCGACTGCGGTCGTCGTCGGCCACGGGCAGCAGCTCCATGGTGATGTCCAAGTCTCGCGTACGGGGCGTCAAACCGCGGGGATGACACGCCTCGCGATGGAGAATGCGCCAGCTGGGTCGACGAGAGAGCGATGGCGCACGGCGACGGGCGCACCTGGTTCTGCCAAGAGATACAGTCAAATGCACCGCGTTTTAGGATTTGCAAGAGACTCGCACGCTTCTGATTGGTAGAAAGTCGATTGCGCAGGACTGAACCGCAGATGCCCAGAAGACCATCACTCTGGGCTCAGACGGCAACTTCACCCCATGGCAAAAGCGGCGTGGAAGGAACGCGGTGGATGGCGTCAGCGCGCGATTGACGGTAAAGGAGGGTGTATGAAGAGTTCTCATAGTGTCTATGATGAAGCGGCGGCGATGAGGGTCTCGGACATGGTCTGGTTGTTCCAAATAAAGAAGGAAACGGACGGTTTCGCACGGATTGATGTGCGTGCCGTGGTGGAAACGCTGTCGACGAGCGTT
>NSDO01000405.1:987-13162 GCA_002286825.1 Lagenidium giganteum
AGCGATGCCGGTGTCTTGGATTTTCAAGAGGGAAACATCGACATGACCAAGTGCATCAAAATGTGCGTTGAAGGCACCAAGGTCAAGGCAACCAGCGGAAAGGACGCAGGCAAAACGGTCTCTACTGCTGGGGAGTGCAATTATGTGCTGCTCCGGACAAAAGCAGGAGGCAAGAGCTCGACGTGCGTGTTGATGCGCAGTGGTCGTGTTCCGAAGGACATGTGGGTTCCGCCAGTGGACGCCGCACCGAAGCCTGGTGATAGTGAACCCGTGTTCGTGTCGCTGATGGCCTTTCCACGCCGAAAGGACCTATATCGACAGGCCACGTGTGCCGACAAGCGCTACGTTCCGATGGATACTGCGGGTAAGAAGTATGTCATCTGTGAGTCGGACAGGGATCGCAACGATCCATCTATGACTGGTGGTACTGTCGTGTACGACGAGGATGCCATCGTGCACAAGGGATGTGTGGCGACCAAGGAAACGCTGAAGGAAGTGTCCGTTTCTTACTACGGCACAGCCAAAATCCCCAAGTTTGCAGCCATGCCATCCTCGGTGGAAGTTGGCAGTTCGGCCTTCACGGTCACGTCAGGAGCCAAGACGTCTGCGGCCACCGGTAAGGAGTTCCAGTGGACATACACCCGTGACAGCAAGTTCCGCGTCACCCAAGTGAGCGGTATCCTCACCAAGGAAACACGCATTCGAGGCAAACGCGGCAGCAGTTCGACGAGTCCGGGCGCATTCGAAGCCAAGTACAACGCCGCTATGCTCAAATCGATGGTGGACGAGCGCGCCGATTTCGCTGCTGGCCATATCATCGCAGCACAGATGGCGCCACCCAACGCTTTCTTCAACTACGTGCCACAATCAGCTGCATCCAACTCGAACGGGTGCTGGTACCAGGCAGAGATCGCAACGACGGCGCTTCTGGCGATCGGTTGCAACTTAAACTACGATGTGCATCTCGAGTACGATGATGCAGGCCTGCTACCTTCGAAGATCGTCAACGACGTGCCATTTTGGGTTCGAGATTCGTTCAGCAAGCGACTGGCAGATAAAGCGACCAGCTCCAAACCGCCTCCAGACGCCTACAAGCACGATGAGTTGTACTGCCACTACCAATTCAGACCCGTCAAGATGCGCCTTAATACCACCATCACCGGCGCGGTGCCAGGGTCGACGTGCCAGAACATGGTTGATGCTGGGTTGAGTGGAAACCTGTTCACGGTGAAGGATGACAAAGTACAGATCTCGCGCATCATGGCCGTCACGTTGACCAAGTCCGGTGGAACACAGTGGTTTGACCGTTTCCAGAAGAACCCAGCGACCGGCAGTGACGCCATCAAGCAGCTCCGCGGAATGGTCACGACATCGACAGCAGCGCGGAGCATCAGTGTACCGCAGGCGAGAGGGCCACCCGAGACCGTCGCGTGCTACCAGGAGTATGGCTCGATCGCCAACCTCGCTTGGAATCTCGTGCCGGAGTTCAAGGATGCCTTCTTGCACGTCTACAGCACGCCGAAGACGTCTGTAGAGAGCTTTGTCGCTCATTTCGTCGACGAAGTCAAGGGTCAACTCACGATCACGAAAGCCCCAAGTGTCCCTGCGAAATCTGTGAAAGCCAAGAAGCCGAAAGCGCGGATCCTTCGTGAGGCAGCAGGCGAAGTGGACGCGCGATTGAAGTGGACCACGACGGAAACGCTGTTCGACCGTGACCAAGTAGACATTCGCACGAATGTTGGAGGTGTCGCGACGTGTTTGAAGCGGGACGACGCAGGAAACGTCCAGTTGACAAAGCCAGAAAAGACAGACGTCAGCTGTGCCCGGTTGGAGTTCGTGACCAAGAACCCAAAGGATGGTGTCCTGCCAAAGCTAGAGCGAGCCGATGACTTGGTGGTCGCGTATATGTTGATGCAAACGGGCGCCAAAGAATATTGCGCCGTCCTGGACGAAGCGAGCATGAAGTTGGCCACCATCGAGGCCAAAAGTGACAGGGCCGGCTGCTCACTGGTCACCCCAAGCTACCTCATGCGGTCGCCGAAGGCGTTCCGACCCACGGGCGCCACCGACGACGACGACGACGAATAAGCCGCGGCACGCTGCGCCGTAGCTTTCCAGAGACTGGTCCCATTGGCCAACCTTGCGTACTGTATATCTTTTTGCATATCAACAATCCGTCTGTGTCGATCTGAGTGAGCATTCTTAAGCATGCCTTGTAGGATAATTCCTAGCAGCTAGATACATTATTCACAAGGACGTACGTAATAGACCACAACAACAACAACAACAACAACAACAACAACAACAGCATGCCTTGTAGCTAGCGTTGCCCTTGATGCATGCGTTAGGAATTACGATGAATGTTCATCCTGGCAACGAATTTGCAGTCATCGACGAGCTAGTCAGATATTACTGTCTGCCAGTGAGCGGATCGCGAAGAGGATGCCGTGGTCCAGTGAACACTCTTTGTGATGGATCGGAAGTCTCGATCGCAGCCGTTTCCAGTACCACTGTCACAATACGGTAGGATGTATCCTGGATAAGACCCACTTGTACGCATGTGGCAGAGGAAGGTTGGAAGAGCACTGGAGGCGAAGAGGCACTTGTTGGTAGAAAGAAAAAATGGGAAGTGAGTTATGCCTACCATGCTGCGCTTTCGGGCCGTGGGTACCACGTTATCAGGCCGCGGGCACCACGTTACCACCTTCCAGAGCCTGTCAACCGAGTCGCGGTGATGCGCATCAACCGAACCTCCGTACCTTGGAATCTGCCGAACGTGCCGTCCTTGCAACAGCCAACGCGATTCCCCGGCGCCGACGCTGAGATGGTTCAAATTGACCAAGCTGCTGAATTACTCCGTACGTTACCCACCAGTCGCCATGGGTGGCGTAATGGTGCGTTACATGTGGATGTCACCGCCGCTCTGAGCGACTGGCGTTGCCTAGCGGATGCCGATCACTGCCAACATGGACGCGTGGTGGGTCCAAGCCTGGCAGTACTGCAACATGCTGACCGAAAGTCAAACGACGAGTGTTGCTGGATCGATGCAGTCGCTTGAGATGCTTGGTGTGCCTCGGAATCGCCTCCGCTGCTCCGCGTGTATGTCGACGACCAAGCCCACGAAGGAGTGCGTCGATAAGGACCTGACCATGAACATGCTGCGTTGCCATCAGCGATGCAGCGTTATATTTGCCAGCCCGAAGAACGTGTCGGACGTCGTGTACACCAAGCCAGGAACAAGCACGACAAACGCGCAAGAGTTCATCCGATCGGGCACATCCATCACGGCTGACATGTCGAGTCCATGGTCATCGACGACACGGTGTCAGAAGCCGTGCTCTTTGGTCAGCCACGAGGCAAAGGCAACACATCGTGTGCACCAACAGCGTCATCTCTTCCCCGTCATGTCGTTCAAGCTGGGGCGACCGAAGTTAAAGAAGGACGTCATCTGTGAGCGCCATCGGCGACTCAATAGCATCGTGCACTGCCCAGGTACCGACGACGACAAAGACAAAGAAGTGTTTTGGACCCCGCCTGTGCTGCTTGAGACTGAAATGAAAAAGCCTGGAACCAAACATCCACGGTCGACGCGTGATGGCGCCGCGAGTCAACGACGGGCTGCAAGAGTTACTGCGCTCGGACTTCTCGTTCTCTAAGGTTTACGTGGCCACCCACGGCAGCTTTAACGAGATGACCAACCCCAACGTGTTCTGGACGTTGCTGCCGTCTGATGTGGAAGTTGAGGATCGCGGCGGTCCGTCGTGCCGCCCTTCTACGAGACCATCAGCGACGACGCGATTGGTGATTGAAGGTCCGCACTGATACAATATTTCGTGCAGGGGCACTCAATGTGCCGGATCCATTGTTACTGGCGGCGTCCGCGGCAGAAGCATTGAATTTGATGGAAGTCGTCGGAAACGAGCGTCTACAGTAATGGGCTAGGTCGCGATGGCACAGACCCGAGAGTTTGCCGGTATGAGTCACGGAACGACAATGTCATGATGAAGCCAACTGTGGATCAGCGCGCAAAGTTCGCTGCTGGCCACTTCATCGCTTGCCCATATGGCACCGTCACGCACGTACTACAACTACGTCCCCAACCACCCGCCTCCAGTTCGACAGGCTGCTGCTTTCTTGCGGAGATGGCACGGATGGATTTATTGTCGATTGGGTGCTCCGACTTTGATCGATACGACTTTACATTTGAGAACCATGCTAAGCGCCGCTGCTTTATGTCCACGTAATGGCGACAGCGACACCAAGCCACCGACGCATATCGACGTGTTGATCTGCAGCATCCTTGTGGCGCTGCCCAATGTCGAAGTAAGGCGTTGTTCCTGAACAACCATCGTTGTTCGTGATGGTCTTCAGATGAAGTGTTGCGTCGATGCGCTCGATCAGTCGCAGTCGAAACCTTCGTTTTTTAGCTGTCTTCTTGCTCTTTCCAATTGCTTCGTCCTTTCCGTTGTCGACCTCATCGCCGTCACCTTCTTCGTCACTGTCTTCTTTGCCGTGTTCGTTGCCTTCATCTTCTTCGCTGTCTTCTTCATCCGAAGCAAGTTGGTCATTTTGGATCTCATCGATCAGGCCATCATCGTCAGCAAAGGAGATTTTGTCCTTGTAGACCAACTGCGTCTCGAACGACGGATCTTCGCTCAGCCCAACACAATAGCCCACGTCTGCACCACCCTCGCCGCTGAACAGCACCGGTGACGCGCGCCCCGATCCCTCTCCGTACGCCGTGCTCGTACTGATTGGGCCAACGCATGTGATGAGAAAGAACAAATCCTTGTACAGCTTGTACGCGTCTTCATCCACTGGCCACGCGCTTCGTGGTTGCTGACCACTCTGGATCTCTTCGAGGAAGCCGTACTGCCACGGGCGAAACGCCACGCCGATGCGTGGCCACCCATGCAGTCGAATCGCTCCAGCGGCCTTCTCAAGGTCGGTGAAATGGACATCGAGGTGGCCACTCTCCAAGTACTCGGTGGCATAGTCTGTGTAGCAGGCTTTGAACGTGTCGTGGGTCCTATCAAACGAGAAGTGGTGCAGAACGAGGTCTTGCCACAGGCTCTGGTTGGATGGACCAAAGTGCTCATTCAGTGCCTTGCACGTGCTTCGCAGAGCACACAGCGTCTGAGCGGTCCGATGGCGCTGCTTGATGTGCACGGAGCTGTACGGACTGAACTCGTCGTTCCAGTCGTTTCCAAGCCACGCCAGGGGATCGACTTCGGGCGGCTGCCCACAGGCAAAATCGATGATGTGCAGCCACAATGCTGACGGCAGCGCAGTCGGATCGGCCATCGTCATGGCGTCACTTCGTGCACGTTTGGTCATCACCATTGCCTCGTTGACCTTGACCGTTGACGAGGTCGTCATGGAGGGATCACAATTCAAAAAGCAGTGACAGAAAGCGGTGCAATGCGATGCCGCGTTCAGCAACACGGTGATACTTAATCTGTGACATGGTAGGAGCCAAGAACTGATAAAACCTTGCGATCTGATGCGGCTTCAAAGCAATCAACCTCAAGAGAACAATTCAACGAATCAGCATGCGGAGATGCGCAGAGAAATCGTACTTAGTGACTTTAACCACTAAGTACGATTCCGATGGGGTCGCGCATACGATCCAGCGAATGGCTTGACACGCAATGGGCGAGAACGAGATCAACGCCACAGCACACAGCGGCGCGGCGGAGGACGCAGCCACGGACGCCACCACGCACATGGCGGAGATGACAGTCAAGACGACTGAGAATGCGGTGGACGCCCCGGGAGAGCCGCAGAAGGACAGTGCTCTTCCTGCCGCGACCGTGACTGAGGCGGAAACCATGGAAAAGAACGACGTCGAGCACGTGGAGAAGGCGGTGCCGCCTTCAGATGAAGCGAACGGTGGCTCTGTGGAAGCAAATGACACCATTGGGGCTGAGGAGGAGGCTGTGGAGAAGCATGCAGACTCGAATGGCCGCAGCGATGGTGGTGATCATGTTCCTGTCGTCGAATCAAACGGCGATGTCGTGATGGAAAGTGACTCGATCGCGGCTTCAGCCAATGACACACCAGAGCCTGCATCTGCAGGTGCCGCAACGGCATCGGATGGCGACACAGCGACAACGGATGGTGGTGTGGACCGCACGGAGGACCAACCGATGGCGGAAGAACAGGCAGAGGTCTCGGGTGCGGTGGTGACAGGCGACGTGTCTGCTGACGGCAAGGACCCAGCCAAAGATGAGGACGTGGAGATGACTGACGTTGCACAAGCACCGGATGCGGTGGCTTCTGATGACGCCGTGTCTGCCGCTCCGCCCGTGCATACCCAGGTCCACGCACAAGAGGCAGTGATTGAAAGCCGTCAGGAGAAGAAAGAAGCACAAGATGACAAGCAACCAGATGCTTCACACGCGAATGGGGACGAAGCGAGCAGTGAGAGCGTCAAAGTTGTGTCGGCAAGCGCCGCTGAAGAAGCAAGCGAGCAATGGTTCCATGATGGGGATGCCGTCGAAAACGGGGGCGAAGTGATCCTTCCGAGCGAGCCAGAAGACGACGACGACGTGCAGATTGTGGCGCCGCCAGCCGACGCTCAGCGCAAGCGCGCTCTGTCGGACGACAGCGACAGCGACCAAGAAAACTGCGCTGGTCGCGACAACGTGCACAAGCACACATCTTCGCCGTCACCACCGCCACAGAAGAAGAAGAAGCGCGAGGCAGCGCCTGCGTGGGAAATGCCGAAGGAATTCCATATCTTCGACAACCTGCCAGCGGACGACCCGGAGTGCGCGATCCTGCACGGCCGCTACAGTATCCACGACCACCGCGCGAGCTTCATCGGCTACTGGGGCTTCCGTGAAGCCGACTTGCTCGGCGGCAGTGACAAGAAGAGCAAGTTCGAGTATAGGTCGGCGTACATGCACCACAACGACGGCCGGCCGTTCAGCGGCCATTACGGCGGCTTTTTCAACTTCCGGCAATTCAGCGGCGCCGTGCGACGCATCAAGGACGACCAAGTGGACCTGCAGTTCGTGCCCAAACCCCAGACCAAGGACGCCAAAACCCGTCGCCACCGCAATGAAGACAGCAGTAGTAGTAGCAGTGAGAGCAGCAGTGGCGAGAGCAGCAGCGACGAAGACAGCGGCGCCGACGTGTACGACGTGTTCGGCCGCGGCAAGAACAAGTTCGGGCGATTCCTGCTGCGGGGCTCGCTGGACACCACGACCGAGCAGCTCGTGATCCGCCGCAAGTATTTAGATTAAGCAGCTCTGTTGTCGCTAGATGTATAGCCTCGTCTCCATGCGTTTCCTTGTCTTCCATGGTCATTTGTCCTTGCCATGATCATGCATTGCGATTGCAATGCATTCGATGAGAAAAGCTGATTGCAGGATCGCGTGGCACCATGTCAGCCACCTCAGGTCAGGTTGCCATTGCCTGACACACATCCACGGCCACAGCCACAGGGCCGTTGGATGTTGCATGGAACAGGAGCGCGACACGCTGGGAGCGCAGGCGCACTGCGATTGGAGGACTCCGCTCCCGATTTCACCCAATCAGAACCAACCTCGACACAACGTAACCACCTCGTTTCCCATTTGGAAACTCGAGTGATCCCCTATCGCATGCCGCGTTGCAAGTTGAGGACGGAGCGGGGTCGGTTCTGAAAACAGGGTCAAGTTGACGGTATCTTCAGGACGGTAGGGAGGTCAGAGCGCAATCGACGTCGAGATCCGCAAGACCCGACCGGACCCGAACGCCATCAGAGCCAGCCAACCAAGCACCGCCGCCAGTGACGAAGACTGAAGCACCATGTTCCCTACGGCCTTGCGGAGATCCCTGCGTACGGGCGCCCGAGTGGCGCTCCAGCAGCAGAAGCGCCACCTGCGCATCGCCAACAACATGACCGAGCTCATCGGCAACACGCCGCTCGTGTACCTCAACAGCGTCACGAAGGATGTTGGTGCCAAGATCGCCGTCAAGTGTGAGTTCATGGAGCCTTGTGCTAGTGTCAAGGACCGTATCGGTCTGAGCATGTTGGAGGCCGCTGAGAAGAGCGGCCAGCTCAAGAAGGACACGCTCATTGTCGAGCCAACCAGCGGTAACACGGGCATTGGTCTGGCGTTTGCCTGCGCTGTCAAGGGCTACAAGCTCACGCTCGTGATGCCTGACTCGATGTCGATGGAACGCCGTATCCTGCTCAAGTCGTTTGGCTGCAACGTCGTGCTCACGCCGGGCCTTCGCGGCATGACTGGCGCTGTGATGAAGGCCGAAGAGATCGTGCGCAACACGCCCAACTCGCTGTCGTTGGCACAGTTCGAGAACGAAGCCAACCCAAAGATCCACTACGAGACCACGGGCCCAGAGGTGTGGCGTGACACGGATGGCGAGGTCGACTTCTTTGTCGCTGGCGTCGGCACGGGCGGTACCATCACGGGTACTGCGCGCTACCTCAAGCCAAAGAAGCCAAGCGTCCGCATCATCGCTGTGGAGCCAGAAGAGAGCCCTGTGCTCTCGGGCGGCAACCCAGGCCCACACAAGATCCAGGGCATTGGCGCTGGTTTCATTCCAAAGATCGTCCAGCGTGATCTGATTGATGAAGTGATCACGGCTTCGATCCAGGAATCCTTCGACATGGCCAAGCGCCTGGCACTGGAGGAAGGCATGCTGGTTGGTCCATCGTCTGGCGCTGCCGTCGTGGCTAGTTTGAAGCTGTCGGCCCGCCCAGAGAACAAGGGCAAGCTTATCGTGACCATCCTGCCATCCTTCGGTGAGCGCTACCTGTCGTCGCCTCTGTTCGAGAAGGAACGCGAATTTGCAGCTCAGTTGCCGACCGAAGAGTTGCCAGAGCCACAGAAGTAGAGCGCGTGCGGATACGCGACCATCACTTGGGACTTGCCGTTTGTGTGTAGTGCTATAACGTTGATATAACGCCAAGTTCCCCCAAAGCGCATATCTGCTGCTTCGAATGCTGGCATCCTCATTCCACTCTCAACAGAGTTGTCCGTCCGAAATAGGCAGTCACTGCGCCTTGCCCGGACGCAGCAATCAACGCCATTCTCGCCGGATGATTGACCGCTAGCACCAATGACGAGTGATTGATGACGCTGTCATCCATCACTCGTCATCACCATCAGTCACTGACGGCTCACCATCAATAGTGACTGACGGACCCGATGTAGCAATGTCCATCAATCAAACCAGTTAACTGGCCATGTTCGTAGCAGATCCTACAACCCATGGCCGAAGCACTGATGATGAATGTGTCTGCGTACACGCGTGCGAGCGCCGCCATGGATCTTCACTGCGACCTCGTCAGCATCTCACTCCACGCCTCCTTTGTTGCAGACCAAGAAAACATCAATCGCTACATTGTTCAAAGCGCGGCGGAGTTCGTCGATGTATGGGGCGACGTTGGTGCGCTGTGTGCCACACGACAGCCACATTTTGGAGTTCTGCACGATCTCGGTGCGGGAGATGATTCGCAGCAACTACAGCTAACCCAATCGAGCAAAGCTGGAAGTGATGAACGAGGCGGCCGCGTCAAGCTTCATTCATTTTGAGGAGGACATGGAGGATGTAGTCGAAGAAATGAAGCTCTGGAAACAACTCGTGAACGACCGACCCGAGATGGCTGCTGCGAGTGATCGCTACAAGCGCGCTGTGATCGAACTGGAGGCGTTCATTGATCGCTGGCACGACCTGTTGTGGCTCGCTTCATGACTACTTTGACCGATGACAGGGAGTGCTCGTGGGAGTTTTCCGCACTGGACAGGTTCTTATGAGGGGAGGTTCTCATAAGGAAGATCATTGAGAAATCTTGGATATCCTTCGCACATAAGTTGCCGTAAATCGGAAGGTGTGGTGAAGTTTCGCGGGCGTCACCAAGCCAGCTGACGGTGCGCCAAGCATGGAAGATCGTCCAGACGAAGTCAGTGAAGGGTCGAACGTGGTGGTGTCGCCTTCATTTACTTGGATGCTGAGCTGAGGCTTGCTGGTTACGACATGGTTGCACACGCTCAAGTGTCTCATGTGGCGCTACATCGTCAAGAACAACATACTAGGCGTCTGCTATCGCAGCAAGATTTTGACAATCGTTGCAATCATCAACAGTCGAACCATCGCAACACCTTGCGGCATCACGCACACATGGAGCGCAATCAGCACGCCCTTCTATCAGAGCATTGGCTTCTTCGCCTGCGCCGACTCGCTCTTGGACGACCATTTCACTAAAGTTTGGACGCCATCAGATGCTCACGGCGTCGTTTGGTGAAAGTTCCAGGAAGCGGGTTCATCTCTGAAAGTTCCGCGTCCGTTCCAGGAAAAGCAACACCCTCCGGAAGATGAACACGGTCCATTTGTCACGTGGTCCACTTCGGGCCTAGCCATGTACCTTGGCGGTGCTGAATAGAGCGCCGCGTGGAGACTGGTGGCGTGGGTCGACACACAGTCACTGTGGGTGCCCAACCGGTCGTGGACGTCCAAGCACAAGCGAAAACGCCGCGTGCAAGGAGCAATGGCTGACCAACAACCCGCGCACATTGTGGAGGACGAGACGGTCGTCGAGGTGGACGCCGCCGATGGCCGTGGCTTCCAGCCGGTCGACGACGTGGCCGCCAAGATGGGCGCCATGGGCCTCGACCACGACGAGGATGACGAGGAAGATGACCTCGCCAACCTGCCGCGCAAGGTGCAGCTCCGCATTGAAGCGCTACGTAAGCTGCAGGTACGCGCCATTGGCTGGATGGATGGACACGTGTGTGTGGCGCAATGGATGCTGACCGTGGATTTGTATTGCGACGCTATAGGAGAGCCAAGCGGAACTGGAAGAGCAGTTTGAGAAGGAACGCCGCCTGCTCGAGCTCAAGTACGAGAAGCTGTACCAGCCCATGTACCGCGAACGCGCCGAGATCGTCGCTGGTTCGAAGGAAGTGGATGCCGTGCTGTCGGGCGAAGGCTTGCAGCAGGAGGAAGCCAGTGCCGAGGAAGACGATGTCAAGGGCATTCCAGGCTTCTGGCTGCGCGCTTTGATGAACCACTCGCTGCTGGAAGAGCTCATCCACGAGCGCGATCTGCCAGCGTTCGAGTACCTCGTGGATATTCGCTCGTCGAGCCACGAGGACGACAACGGCTTCAAGCTCGAGTTCGAGTTTGCGCCAAACCCATTCTTTGAGAACACGGTGCTCACGAAGGAATACGACGTTGCCGAGGCTTCGGACGCTGGTGATGCCGTGCTGCGCAACATCACGGGCACGGAGATCCAGTGGAAGGCTGGCCAGAACCTGTGCGAGGTCACCAAGAAGGTGAAGCAGCGCGCCAAGGGCAGCAAGGAAACCCGCGTGATCCAGCGCACGGAGCCATGCGAGAGCTTCTTCCAGATCTTCACCCCAGTGGAGATGCCATCGGAGGAGGAAGAGGACGAGGACAGCCGCATGCTCATGCGTCAGTTGACCCGCGACTTCCAGATTGGCTTCACCATCCACGAGAGCATTGTGCCACAGGCCGTGTTGTGGTTCACGGGCGAGGCCGTGGAAGCCGACTCGGACTACGATCCAGAGGAGGATGAGGACTTTGAGGAAGACGAGGAGTCGGACTCGGACGAGGAAGAAGGCGCGCCACGCCGGGGAAAGAACAAGAAGTTCGCTGCTCTCGGCGAGGCTGGCGCCGCGTCCACGGAGAAGCCACCTGAGTGCAAGAACCAGTAAATGGCTGCACTCGCTCGCCCTCCCACCCGGTCGTTCCATCGCCGCTGCGTGCGGCGGTGTATAGCTTAGCTTTGGTTATCTTGTAGGATTGGACTCTTTAAGACCCCACGTGCGCGTCGTCAATGCACGCGCCTGAATTCGTGTCGACACCCACTTTGCGTGCGCTGTCGTGTTCAGTGCACTAGGTTTCGCATTGCATCGGTGCCTGCGATGCAGATGACGGCATTGCCATCCCTTCCGGCATCAGGTGAACCATGTGCAACCTCACCGAGCACAACTCAGATGGTGTGGCACACACCAACCACATTGGACGTTTTCGTCAATCCATCGTCAACGCAAACACCACACAGCCAGACAATGGCGGCGACCGTGTCACTGTCAGTGACAGTGATACTGCCGCTGGTGCGATCGTTGCAACGTCGTGTGTCCAAGCATGGCGTGGCGCGCCGTTTGGCACAATCCAATTTGCGTCGTCGACCACAGTC
>NSDO01000405.1:20367-32134 GCA_002286825.1 Lagenidium giganteum
GTGCACAACCTGCAGCACTCGTTCAGCCGCATGGGTCGCAATCGTAATGCGATCGTGGGTATGTACAAGCCGTCGGACGTGAAGACAAGCGAATGGGCGCAGGAGTTCACGGACCATTTGTCCGCCACCGTCGAGGACGAGCTGAAAGCAGACGACGGCAGCGATGTGCAGGCGTTGGCTCAGCGCGTGTGGAACCGCTTGGTGAAGCGCAAGGACGTGCTGAAGCCTGCGCACCCGACCGTGGAGCACTTGTTGCCGCTCTTCGTTGCGATCGGCGCGGCGACCGGTCCGTCAGTGCAGCGGGTGATCGATGCGTTCTCTATTGCTGACCTGGGCATGCACGCGTATCGCTTTGAGTGAAGAATTGGAGCATACGTATGTACAAATAAGAACACATTCTGCAATTGTATGGGAGTGGTTTAGATATTATGTTGGAAAAGTTGCTTGAGCGAGATCTGGATTGTGTGGAAGGAAAGTGTTCACGCAACCTTCGTGCAACCTCGCGGTTACGTCTGGAGTTGAGCGGCACCAGAATCCAACGACACGCTGTGAGCGCCGAGCACCACAGCAGCAAGCGCAGCGCCAAGGACGACGACAAGGATGCCACAGCGCAAGAACCGCAGCGGCCAGACCAACAACAACAACAACGGCAACGCCGGCGTGCGTGTGCGCATGCCTGGCAAGCCTCAGCCGCGCGTGGCCGTGAAGAAGAGCGGCCGCGTTCAGCAGGAGAACAGCAAGCACAACCAGAACAAGCAGCTCGTGGGCGCGTCGTCCGTGTCGCTGTCAGAGCGCTTCTCGCACTTGCAGGACCAGCCGTACGGCAACGGCGTCGTGCAAAAGAAGCAGCAGAAGGTGCAGCAGGCCGCGCAGGCCAACAAGGCCCAGCGTCAGCAGGTGACCAACAAGCGACGCGCTGGGCTGCAGCAGGCGCCAGTGACCAAGCCAAAGCAGCAGCACGAGGCCGCCAAGAAGAACAACAATAAGGCGCAGAACAAGAACAAGCCCGCGCAGAAGAAGACCGGCGGCAAGGGTGGCGCCAAGGGCGGTCAGCGCGGCGAGAAGAAGGAAAACAAGCCCGTCAAGAGCGAAGATCTCGACGTTGAGATGGACGCGTACTGGCACGAAGCCGGCAAGGGCCCAGATCCGAAGGCAGCGCAGTTGGATCGCCAGCTGGACGACTACTGGGCGTCCAAGCCACAGAATGACGAAGCCGCCGACAAGCAGCCAGAGGCAGCTGCGACTGATTCATCTTGAACGTAGACGCCTGGTGAGGAATTTGCGTGGCGTCTCTGCTGACAGTGGCACAGCGAGCGCTTGATGGTGGAGAGGACGGCGATGGAGACCCAACAAGTAAACGCAACGCGCTGGCCCACGGCCGGTCGTAGGTGCTCGCAAATGGAATTGTGCATTGCTTATCTCTCCCTCCAGTTTGGTGTTGTCACGCGGCGACGACACGGTGCCCCTCGAGGAGACGTGCGCGTCTTACCTGGCGTGACGTGCACAACGAGAAACGATTGCGGCGGCGGTTTAGGCGACCAACTGAGCGAGCGGTGGTCAGTGATAGAGAGCAGGATCGTACTTGACGTTGTCGAACTTGGTCTTCCACGTGGCCCACTCCACGGCCGTCAGCATCGGGATCAACGAGTCCGCTGCTCCCTTGGCAAGCGCGCGGTACGCCTGTTAGCACAGCGAGCAACGACAGCAAGCAGCGATAGCGTGAGACTCGGTCGGTGGCAATGCGCCGAGGTGGCGGGGCAAGATGAAGCCGGGCACGTACGGTGGAGTTGAAGTGGAACTGGTCGAAAGACAGCGAGCTCTCGCGGTGGAACAGTGGCAGGTCGAGGCGAGGAGCCAGCACCACGGGCATGTCCTCCACGGCCGTGCTGCAGCATCGCAAAGCAGAGCAAGGGCGTCACGAGAGATTACGCGATGAGACGTGACAGCGAAGAGCTGGCGCTTACCTCTTGCAGTAGTCTTGGATGGCCTTGTTGAGCTCAGTTTCGCTCGCAGCATTCTTGCTCAATGGCGCCGCGCTGGCGGCCGTGGCCAGGCACACTCTCTTGCCCTTCTTGCGCAACGTATCACAAATGCTCATGAGGTGGCGCTTGGTCTCCGCCACGGGGATGCCCTTGCTGTCGCCATGCATCGGTCCATGCGAGTGAGTCAATCGCTGTCTTTGTCTGCTGCTGCTACCAGCAACATGTCGGTGTCGGGTCGACTGGCAGCTTACCGTTGATCCAGCGATCCGAGCATGACCACTATGACCTCGGCATCACGCAAGCTGCGACTCGTGAACACGCGGTCGAAGTACTGCGCGGCAGACACGCCCTGTGAGTCGCCCCACCAACATATGCGCTTTCGCTGATCATCATCTCACCTTGTTTCCAGCCAACGGCGACCAATCGGCCGCCACGGTGCCCGGCACTGCGGCGTTCACGACCGCCCAGCTCTGTCGCACCTGCATCCACCACACGCGCTCAGTAATCACCGGGTGCTGCTGTCGTTGCCATGCTGCCATGGTGCGCTGTGTTGCTGGGCGTTGCTGTTCACATACCTTCTCACTGCGCTTGATGAATGTCTTGAGATACTCGGCGATGCCGCCGGCGCTGCCAAAGGTCAGGTAGTCGCCGATGCCCGCCCCAAAGTCATCGCCAATGACCACGACCTTGTGGAACATGTCGGTGGTCGGACGGAGCGTCTTCACGCTCACCAAGTCGAAGATCCATCGGCAAAGCTGCCACCACACCAGTGCCAGCCACAGCCGCACCGCCACGTACGTGTTCTCGAATCCCATCGATGCACCGATCCACTGATTGATCGATCGATCCACCGCGTCTCCACAGTCGAACTGCCCGCATCCGGCCGCACCACGCTGAACAGGTGCGTACCGGTATCTGCTACCGGTTTTTTATTAACCATTCAACGTTAAGAACTCACCCAGGCACATTCTTTTTTTCTAACAACCCAACTGTGTGTCACAGAAATTGGGTTGATGGGTGATGTCACTGAAACCTGGGAAACTGGATCTCCGTAGTCCAGTAAATGATGCAGTGGCGACATGTTAAATGGGATGTGGTGACGTCGCCCTGTGACGCGCGTCGCCGACGTCAGATGGCGCCCCCCCGTCGCCCAGGACCTCATGGCAGCGAACTGAGTGGCTCTGCTCGGTGCTGACCTCGCCATCGCCATGGCCGAGGCCGCACTTGCCATCTCTTGGATGGCCTTGTTGAGCTCAGTTTCGCTCGCAGCATTCTTGCTCAATGGCGCCGCGCTGGCGGCCGTGGCCAGGCACACTCTCTTGCCCTTCTTGCGCAACGTATCACAAATGCTCATGAGGTGGCGCTTGGTCTCCGCCACGGGGATGCCCTTGCTGTCGCCATGCATCGGTCCATGCGAGTGAGTCAATCGCTGTCTTTGTCTGCTGCTGCTACCAGCAACATGTCGGTGTCGGGTCGACTGGCAGCTTACCGTTGATCCAGCGATCCGAGCATGACCACTATGACCTCGGCATCACGCAAGCTGCGACTCGTGAACACGCGGTCGAAGTACTGCGCGGCAGACACGCCCTGTGAGTCGCCCCACCAACATATGCGCTTTCGCTGATCATCATCTCACCTTGTTTCCAGCCAACGGCGACCAATCGGCCGCCACGGTGCCCGGCACTGCGGCGTTCACGACCGCCCAGCTCTGTCGCACCTGCATCCACCACACGCGCTCAGTAATCACCGGGTGCTGCTGTCGTTGCCATGCTGCCATGGTGCGCTGTGTTGCTGGGCGTTGCTGTTCACATACCTTCTCACTGCGCTTGATGAATGTCTTGAGATACTCGGCGATGCCGCCGGCGCTGCCAAAGGTCAGGTAGTCGCCGATGCCCGCCCCAAAGTCATCGCCAATGACCACGACCTTGTGGAACATGTCGGTGGTCGGACGGAGCGTCTTCACGCTCACCAAGTCGAAGATCCATCGGCAAAGCTGCCACCACACCAGTGCCAGCCACAGCCGCACCGCCACGTACGTGTTCTCGAATCCCATCGATGCACCGATCCACTGATTGATCGATCGATCCACCGCGTCTCCACAGTCGAACTGCCCGCATCCGGCCGCACCACGCTGAACAGGTGCGTACCGGTATCTGCTACCGGTTTTTTATTAACCATTCAACGTTAAGAACTCACCCAGGCACATTCTTTTTTTCTAACAACCCAACTGTGTGTCACAGAAATTGGGTTGATGGGTGATGTCACTGAAACCTGGGAAACTGGATCTCCGTAGTCCAGTAAATGATGCAGTGGCGACATGTTAAATGGGATGTGGTGACGTCGCCCTGTGACGCGCGTCGCCGACGTCAGATGGCGCCCCCCCGTCGCCCAGGACCTCATGGCAGCGAACTGAGTGGCTCTGCTCGGTGCTGACCTCGCCATCGCCATGGCCGAGGCCGCACTTGCCATCTGCGCCATCGCGCCCCGACACGCGCACAAGCACAACGCCCCAAAATGCCGTTCACTGCCGTGCCACACGTGTTCCAGCAGCATGGCGTGCACCTGCCACACGTGTGGGCGTTCACCGCCGCTTGCGTCGACTACTCGGGGCGCTGGACGATGGAGCAAGCCGCCGCCAAGGGATGGGAGCACCTGCTGGAGCACTTGGCGCGCACCAGCGACGCGCTGGCACTGGCGCCGGCGCACGAGCCCACGCTGCTCATGGACTTTGCGGCGCAGTTCGGCCACTTGGCCATGCTGCAGCGGCTGCACACGACCCCGCGGCTGAGCCACTGCTCGACGCGAGCCATGGACGACGCCGCCAAGAACGGACACTTTGCTGTCGTGCAGTGGCTGCACCAGCAGCGCTCGGAAGGATGCACGACGCGCGCGATGGACTACGCGGCCATGAACGGCCACTTCGAGCTGGTGCAGTGGCTGCATCAAGTGCGCACCGAAGGATGCACGACCCGCGCCATGGAACTGGCTGCGCGCAACGGCCACCTCCACGTCATGCAGTGGCTGCACGCGCATCAAGGCGTCCGCTGCACGGCTCTGGCGCTCAACTACGCGGCTGCTGAAGGCCACGTTGATGCTGTGCAGTGGCTGCTCCAAATGCAAGAACCAGTCAGCGTTGTCGAGCCCACCGTCCGCGCTGCTCGCGGCGGCCACCTCGCCGTGCTCCAGCTCTTGATCCAGCGATCCAAGTGCGTCGCTGACAACGTCGGCGCGCGTGGAGTGCAGGCAGCGTTGCGTGCTGGCCGTGTGGCTGTCGCCCAGTGGCTCCTGGACGAGTTGGCCGGCGACGACGATTGCGACTGCGACTCCAACTGTGGCCTCGACGTCGGATCCAACGCCGACGCGTGGATGGACGCAGCCGTCGACTCTTGCGACGTTCACGTCGTGGCGTGGCTGCAGCAGGCACTGGGCCAGCGCGCAGGGCTATCTGCCCGCTGCTCGGTCGCTACGATCCAACGCGCTGCTGCGAGAGGAAGCGTGCAGATGCTGCAGCACGTGCACGACCACGCCATCAAGAGACTCGAGACGGAAAGCGAAGTTGCCAGTGTGCTGTGCGCCGCCGCCGCGGCTGGCGAGGCCGCGATGGTGCAGTGGCTGCTGGCTCAGCACGCTCGAGTGTGCGCGCAAGTTGCGGGCAATTCGACTTCAGTCATGGACGCGGCCGCCGCGCACGGCCATCTCGACGTGCTCGTCCTCTTGCATCAGCATTGGTCGCTCGGAAGCCACTGGAAGGCCAGCCAAAGCGCTATCGATGGTGCTGCACGACGCGGCAACGTCGATGTGTTGTGCTGGCTGTATGAGCACGCCGCCGTCCCAGCGACGGCGTGGACGCCGCTGGCCATGGAGCACGCCGCTGGCAATGGCCATCTGGGGACTGTGGAGTGGCTCATCAGCGAGCACCGAGAGGCTTGCGCGGCCGGTGAGGACGCCGTGACCGCTGCCGTGTACATGGATCACGTGCGTGTGTTGCAGCGCTTGCTGGCTGAATTCCCCCACGCCTGCACGATCGACCAAGCGATCGAGCACGCTGAAGACGCCCACGCGACGCACTCGCTGACGTGGCTTCGTGAGCAAGGCAGAGTGCCAATGTCCGCCTAAGTTAAACAGCAACGTCGAATAGAGCTACCTGTTTCCGTGTCCTTCGCTATCGTGTGGTCAAATGTGTTGCTTGGTGCGAGAATGACAATCCTCAGCGCAATGCAAATGACGCACCACTTCACAGAACTCATCTTGCTTGGCATGCGGGCACTCGACTGCGGGAAAATGACGGTCACACACAACACAGCGCATCTTCATCGTCTGCGCTCGGCTTGCACAGTCATTTGTTTGCTGCTGGCGGCTGCATACCGCTGCTGGTCGTGATCCGATCAAGCACGTATTCCAGTTGCTGTTTGATGGGAAAGGCATGGCGAGCATTTAAGCTATACAAGCCAGCGCCAACGACAATACGAACGCACGGAAGCGTTCCAGCTACATGACGCAATTACCGGCAAGCGTCGTCTGGCCACGGTGCTTGTCCTGACACCGGTCCTTGCGTTGCTGTTGGCGCTTCTTCCTGCCTTGATTCCATTGCAGGATCCAACAACAGGACTTCGCAACAACGAAATGTTCGTGCTCTGTTTCAGTATTGTCAGCTTGATGACAGGGTGCGCCGCGATGCTCCACATGCAGGGATTATTTGGACTTTCACGGCAACAGAGGGAGCCAAGGTAGCCGTCATTCAAACTATCGGCACAGCGGCATCGCTTGTGCTGGTGGCTTCGTGCTGGAGGTTCCCGATCCTGCTCTCGTTTTTGGTGATGATGCCTTGCTGGTGTGTGGTGCCAATCGTTGCTCATGCGCTCTTCCTTCGCCACAAGCTTCGTGCCAACCCATACCTATGGGCGCGCTTGAAAGCATACAGCCCCGCCCTGAACATCCAGAACACGCAGCTCATCCTCTGAAAGTGCTCGACCAGGATGATCCGTTCTGCGTTCTGCAATAACTTGAGTATCTGGTCAATCAGCACTTGGTTGTGTTCGCGTGATAAAGCCACCAACTCGTCCCGCGTCTTCCCCACCGGCATGATGCAAGTTCGCACTGTGTCCGCGCAATCCTTTACGTTGGTTTTTCACGCTGACTTTATGAACAGCGCCACTCAGCAGTCTCTGCGTCATCCGAATCATCTTGTGCTTGGGCGCCACCGTCTTCTTCTCGATGTAAATTTTGATGCTAGCCAAACCCTGCACCAAATCAAGGACCATAATGGCGACAACCGCCCAAGCTGAAGAAGCACTGGGCATGACGACGCACTGACTTCAATGCCGCTGGTGATGTCACAGTAAGGCAGTCTTCATTGATCGATACATTAACTGCTTGAGTCCGAACTTGACGAACGGAAGTTATTGCAGAACGCAGAACGGATCATCCTGGTCCAGTACTTTCAGATTGTCATTCCTTTCGCCACGGCGGTATTCACCCATGACCCGACAGCATTCAACAGCGGTGTTTACAGGCTGTGTGTGTACGCACTCGTGCAAGCAACTTCGCTCGTGGTAGTGTTGCTGATCATGCGCTACCGCGACAACATCACTGGCTGTCACATGCTGGGGTTCACTATCGAGCGCTACTGTCAGCCCATTCTGGGAAAACTCAGTTTGTGATTCGTCGCACTGTCACGGTTCGGCATTACGGTGCGCTTGCGACTCGTTCTCTCTTCTTGCTCGTTGTTGAGTGCGCTCAAAGGGCTGCAAACGGGGGCCGAGTCTCGCCCTTGCAACCTCATCCGTGGCCAGCACGGACGGAAAAGACCATTTGCATGCGTTGCATGTTGCTGTACCGGACATGTTCCGAAGACCGACGTGTGAGGCTCTGCAGTAACACGACGTCAGCTCATCGAAGTTTAATTTCACTGCAATTGACGCCGGAAAACTGACGAGCGCTCTAAACCACACCAGCGATGCGCGACATTGCTACTTCAGCATTTCCACTGCTGGTGGCGGTGCAGTGGTTGCTGGCGTAGCAAACACATATTTGTGGTGAGGTTTACGGCGGCATTCGGCGACTTGCCAACCATGCGGTGGTTGAATTCTCCGCCACGTCCCGGAGAGAACGTTGATGGCATCGTTAATGTTGTCGCACAAGACTTTCCGCCGTCAGAATTGAGCGATACAGGTTTGAAGACGCAGTCAAGCGACCATGGAGCCGTTTGATGGACCCAGTAACCCATTCAAGCAGAACAGGATGTCGTACGGGTACGCAACTTATCATAGCATGCCGATTCCACTTGGGTTGAGCTTATGTGAGTACCATGCCACAGCAAGGCGGCCGCGATCGCCAGTGGCGTGGGTGTCATTGCCTGGTACGTCCTGGCGCGTCGTGACACGCGCAAGCCCCCGATCGAAGATATTAGGCGCCCGCAGCGTAGCCCTACACCGGAAGTGACCACGAATCGTGAGGGGCCGCGACATCCCAATGCACCACCGCCCGAGAAGACCGCTCGGGGATGGTAGACATTATCGCGCTTTTAGCCACAATGGAAGCGGCAGCGAGTCACAGCTGTGCTGCACAGACGATCAAATGCATTGAGGAGATAAATGGCGGCATATACGAAGCCAAACCAATGAAAATGATGTGAATAGGAAACGACATTGCGTTGCCTCGCTGGTGCAAGTCACTACCATCAGCGTTTTTAACGAGACAACGATGCCAACCTAGCTCGCAAACACCACACGATCCTGCTGGTGTTGCGCGATCCGATGCCTCTTTCGACGTCTGCTGCCGTCGATCGGTCACTGACGTCTCGTCGAGAACACAAGGGAAATCTGTTGGTTGCTTATGTCCATGGATAAAACGTCGAAAAAAGTGACACCCCGAGAACGTTGAAAACCACGAAGTACGCGACCACAGTTCTTGTATACGTGCTGTGTGTTGCGGAGGACAGCTTGGTGCCAATCAATGCCGCTGGTGCCCAGTACAGCGGTGGACACGCTGCAAGGAACCGAGTCGTAACTTGAATATGAACGACAACCAGCGCGTTGGCAAGCAGGAATAGCCAATGGAGGCAGTATGGAGCCGCGGCGGAGCTTCGCACAAACGAGTTGGCTTCTGCTGCTGCACTGGATCCCATGGCCTTGTGCCTCCTCAGTCGGGGCGAGAAATAGCTCCACAGCGAATGAGCACTGAGCAGAATGATCGGAGACGCGAGCAGGAAGTTGGGCAGTTGGTTGATCGTGTAGTACTTGAACGGTCCCACGCCCCAGTACTCGGCCTGGATGAACATGTACATGGCTGAGAAGTTGGGGAAGACGTGTTCGCACCACGGGCGATCGATGGTGATCTGCGACGCCGTTTTGTTGCGGACAAAGTCTAACTTGTTTGGACAGTAGTCGGGCATCGCTTGCACAAAGTACCAGACCTGTGGGATGACTGCGATGATACCAAGCAATGCTGTGAAGATCCAATAGCCGAGGAACCGAAGCGGCGTTGCGACTGGATTTGGTGACGCTCGAAGGCGATGCCACGCGATAAACACTACACAAGAAGATAACGTGAGCGAGCTATCAGACACGTTGCCGCATAGATGTATAAAGAACTTACGTGACAGAAGGATGCCGTTTGAGCGAGTGCCGGAAGACGCACCAAACGCCATGGCACACAGCACCAGCCAGAGAATGGATCCACCGCGCTTGTGTTCTTCGAGAAAGAGCATTCCAGCAAAGCTGCAGAGGCACATCAAGCTGCAATGCATCACGCGCCAGTGAGTACGCATCCACGTTGCTTCCTCAGCAGTAATCGGGAATGCCATCACGCACCTCTCGCTGTACAGAGCAGACATGAAAATGCCGGAGGGAGTGACAGCGAACAAGTACGCGGCTCGGCAAGCGACCCGCTCGTCATGAAGCACCAAAAGTCCCAGCCGATAGAGACACACAGCAGCCAAAACAAACGCGCCATTGCTAAGGAAACACAAGCAGCGTCAGATACGCAGCTGCTCCCACTCGCTGACGTGGCGGAACCAACCTGACGAGCCACCCAGCCATAACCAACGCGACGTTCGATCCCGACGGCAGCCAAGCACTGCGCACAACGACACCACAATCAGCACACGGGCCCAGCATGTCCATGAAACAGACTTTCTGGCGGAATGCGCACCTGAAGATGCGCACAAGCAGCGGATAGAGGGGGAAGAAGGCGTGGACGTGCTCATATTCGTAGCCGCGGTCGGCGAGATGGAGGAAGTGGACGGCGTCCCAGTTGACGAACGCACGCAGGGCTCGCACAGGGACCGCAAAGTGTGATGACGTGTCATAGGCGGGCACTACCATGGCTGCCAGAGCGGCGGCGGACGACACCACGGCCCGCGACAGCAGCGCAAAGCGCGCCACCTCCCATGTCGCGCCCATTTTGTGGGTGCTTTGGGGCTGGTGACGGCTGGTTGAGGACCGTGTGTTGGCACGTCAGACTTTACGGTGTACGGGTTTTGGCAATTGCACTTACTGTGTGTGTCGCTTCATTGACACTCTAGGAATCCGCTGTGGCCAGCCGAAGATAGAGATACGACTGGGAGAATGATCAGAGCGTCAAGACTCGGCTACGACGAGATATGTTTTGGCTTTGTCAGATGTGACGATGGTGGTTTGCGTGTCGGCGACTGGTGCCGTAAGCCCAACAACAAAGTTATGATCCATTTCAAGTTGTGATAGACAAATGGCGGCGTTCATCCTACACCAGTCGGCACCAACGACGCGGACGCGGCAACCACGTCGCAGTGGCGTCGGCCTTCAGACAACACACTGCTGAGCACCGTTCTTCTCATTGATCGATCGTTGTCCGAGTACTTCGCTCCAGAAAAACTGATAGCTTTCCAAAACTACGAAGCAACTACGAACTAGAGTCGCGTGATCGCCGTGCTTCTGATGACACCAGTCCCGCACTACTGTTGTCGCTGCTTCCAGCCATGGTCGCATTGCAGGATCCAACAACTGGACTGGCCAACAACAAAATGTTTGTGCTCTATATTGGCATTGTCACCTTGATCACGGTCTGGTCTGCGATTCTCCACACGCAGAGAATATTTGGTTTGTACACGGCAGTAGAAGCAACGAACGTTGCCAACACTCACGTCATCGGCTTAGTGCCAACTTTTTTGTTTGTGGCATCATGTTGGAGGTTCCCGATCCCAATGGCGTTCTTCGTTCTGATGCCCCTGTGGGCAATAGCATCAATTGTTGCCCACGCATTTCTCCTTCGTCGCAAACTTCGTGACAACCCAGATCTATGGACATGCTTAAAAGCGTACAGCCCGAGCCCGGCGGCGAACTTACAGGCTGCATAGATCATCATTTACCCGTTGATTTCTATGGTATTCGTGCATTCATCGTGCTGGGTGCAGATGATCATGACATTCATGATCCCGTTCGCCAAGTTCGGACTAGCGCAGCTAATGCATCGGTCTGGAGAATAGCATCCCGACACCAATTGTGTCATTATTGGTATCGAAGTCAGTGCATCGCTCTACAAGTGTGTCGTCTTGCCCATTGCTTCGTCAGCTTGTGTGACAGCTGGTCACGAGTCTGCTGTCTACTGGTTGTCGGCCCAGCTGAGGTTCTGGTCCGCCCAGGTTGGTAGAGGACTGGTCCGAGCGCAAGGCTGATCCGAACAGATCAGGCACAGGTGGCGTCGGACATCCTCGGACATGCACGTTTCACGTTTAGGTAGCTTTGCCTAACTCACTTCTGCATTTGCATTGCATTCAATACACCAAGCATTCAAACGAGTCAACCACA
>NSDO01000405.1:62307-88940 GCA_002286825.1 Lagenidium giganteum
CGCGTCTCTTTCGGATGCACTCAAGCGCATGATGTAAAGCTTCACAGACACACAGACTCATTGGAGGGCGGTGTGACAGCTGGTCACGAGTCTGCTGTCTACTGGTTGTCGGCCCAGCTGAGGTTCTGGTCCGCCMAGGTTGGTAGAGGACTGGTCCGAGCGCAAGGCTGATCCGAACARATCAGGCACAGGTGGCGTCGGACATCCTCGGACATGCACGTTTCACGTTTAGGTAGCTTTGCCTAACTCACTTCTGCATTTGCATTGCATTCAATACACCAAGCATTCAAACGAGTCAACCACAGCTTGGGCGGTTGCCACCGTCATGGCTATTGATCTGGTGCAGGTTCTGGTCAGCATCAAGATCTTCATGGAGAAGAAGACAGTGGTGCCCAAGTACAATATGATTCAGATGACGCAAATACTGCTAACTGGGGCGCTCACAATGTCAGCGTGAGAGTAAACAAAAGCGAACGTGCGGACACAACCCGAACTCGTATCATGTCCGCTGTGAGTGCTCCAGATGAACTAGCGGCGATGTCAGTTGACGACCAGGAAGCACTGGTCGACCAGACGCTCAAGATTGTACAGCACGCGGAGCAAATCCTGATGGCCGAGTACTTCCAGGCGGGCATCCCCATCACGACGGTTGCATTCATGTGCGTGGCAGCAAGAATGCTTGCGGCAGCATATGACGAGAAGCTGGTTTCATTTATCCAAGACCCGGAAGCATTCAATAGCGGTATTTACAGACTGTGCGTGTATGCGCTCGTGCAGGCGACATCGCTCGCAGTGGTGCTGCTGATTATGTGGTATCGTTTACGACATCGCCGGATGTCACATGCTTGCGTTTACTATCAAGCGCCACGTCAACTCACGCTGGGCAAACTCAGCTTGTGGTTCATTTCGTTGCTTCACATTACGGTCCGGCATTACGGTTCGTTGGTTTGCGTGTTGATTATCTTGAGCTAGCGTTGGCGTAATTCGCACTGTGTGCCATGTAGGGAATGAGATATGGTGCATGTTTCCGATGCCCGACACGTAACGTACTCACCACAATGCTGGTACGCGCGACACTCGAAGAAAGCAAGTTGGCTGCACACAGTTCGACCTCGATGATCACCCGCGGTTCGATCGGTATTTCGTTGCCAAGAGAGTGTCGCGGTCTGAGTGCCGTGTCTGGACGACGGATCACGGGACGATTGTTGGGTCTGGGGAGGGACATGTTGCCACAACCCGCTCGCAGCACCCTGTTGTTGCTCATTGCGTAATTACGGAGCTGTACGCTGACTTCAATGACGATTGCTTCATGCAGTTCGCCCTGCACATTGGTGATGAACAGGTCAACCATTGTGGTGCTCACGTAGCGTGATCCCAAACTCGAAGCATCGCGGCATTTCCACGATGTCGATGTCCAAGACAGAGTTGATGCTCGGCTTGCTGCGAGGAGGAAATCGGCATGTGACGCTCACACGCGTGGACGTGACCCGTGAGCACCACGTCAACCTTGTACTTGTAGAGGAGCTCCTCAAAGGCTGCTTGTATAGGCGCAGTGTCTCGCGCTGCCATACCGTCTCCCGTGCACTTGGCAAGCGAGTACATCAGGCGGTGCATTTCCACAATGTTTGTGAGCAAGCGAATTCATATTGCAATCAGGTGGTGTAATCATCCTGCGACTTCCAACCGAATTACAGGTACGACACCGAATTGGGTGATGGATCTGCGTGGGAGCAAACCATCAATGCCGAGCTGCATGACGCAGCGACAGCCTCATTAGTGGTATAATTGCACCAGTGGGGAATGCGTGTCGGACCATGCAGCGTACTACACGTCACTGACAATAACGACAGCATCCGTCATGGCCACAGCCTCAGTATTTTTGTTGATTCAAGGAATATATTGTGGTGCTTGAGTAAGTACCTACATCCTTTTGTAGTAACTAAGGCAGAGCTGTCCGGATGTTGCACGCAGTGTAACTCCGGACAGCTGGGCTAGCTGCCTGAGTTCGTCCGATAATCGGGGGTGACATAGTCGGCATGTGCCATCGTTATCACCGCTAGGGGTGTGAGCCGCGTCGAGAACCGTTGTGGTGCGAGTATCGAGTGCTAAGTTGGCAAGTGCGTCGGCGGCTTTGTTGAAGGCGCGACGGCGTTGTGCGAACCGGGCGGATGTGTAGCGCTGGAGCAACTGGATAACTTGGTAATACGTGGAGCGGAGGTGGACGGCGCGTGGTCTCGCCGCACGCCTGAGCTGGGAGAGGAGGAGCCAACTGTCACCGCGAATTACCAGCGAGCATGGGGTGAGTCGTAGAGCTGTTCGTAGGGCTGTGGCTAGCGCCGCGTATTCCGCAGTGTTATTGGTACCTGGTGTGGGGTTATATGCCAGTCCTGCCGCATGGAGCGTCCATACCGGACCGCTTAGCGCAATGGTGTAGCCAACTCCGGTCGGACCTGGGTTGCCTCCATACGCGTCGTCAAAGGTAATGAGTGCCGTCTTCTCTCCCGAGTCCGTCAAGTTGGAGAGCGGGGTGTCTGTTCTGGGAGCACCGGCAAGTAGTCGGGCGATGACTTGACAGCCTTGGTCCGGCATGAGGTTGATCAGCGTGCCAAGATTGTGGTCGAGCCGCCGTTCATACACGAGTGGGTGCGGCTCAGCTGTAGATCGCGCGTGCCACAGATATCGAAGTAGGAGGAAACGTCAAGCTGCCATAACGCGATTACCGTCGGCCGAACCCGTGCCATTTGATCGTCATCAGCGGTCGCGTCGACCAGGTGCCACCATTGGCAGATTGGCGGTGGCGTGAGTTGGATCACTGCCGTGATCAGCTCAACGTCCGTAGGGTGTTCTATGAGAGAGCTCCATCTGGCGCGTAAGATTCGCAAGCACGCTCGGGTGAACGGACAACCAAGTAGCTAGTGATAGAGGTGACTGTGCGCCGCAGTGAGGGCAGCCCGGCGTTCCCAATTGCGGGGGGCACAGACTTCTGCAACCGACTGGTTACAAGAGAAAGGCGCTGCTGCTACCGTCCAAGACTGTGCTGCGACTGATTGAAACCGACTGGTTCGAGGTGATGACGTAATCAAAATCGCTGTCCGGATAATGGCATCAAGCTAATTGCCACTGAGTTGGCGCGTACGCGCCGTCTTCGCGCCAAGTCCTCTGTTGAGCCCTGTGCGAAGTGTTCTGCTCGTTCCAGTTCGCCGTCAGACCAAAGGCGCTGCGCAGAGTTGGAGAAAAGTTGCCACGGACTGTGGCGCGTGAGTAGTAGAACGAATCGCTTGTCACCGTCAATGGTATGTTCATGCGCATTTGCCGCAAATCCAAGGTGCGGTGGTGCCACACATTTGCGCAATGTGTGTAGACTTGGCTCAAAGATGAAGATAATGCAGCAAAGATACTATCACTCGCTATCACTCAGCGAATTTAGACATGTAAGCATGTATGTCAACCTTTGCTTCTGCAAAGTCTGGTGCGTCTGCTTGATCACCTGCTTTCCGAGCACAAGACTCTCGATCAAGATGTAGACACCGCAATTGTAATTGTCGCGTTGTATCGTGATGGCACCGTGGCTTCGGACTCTGTAACCTTCCTCAAGGCACGGAACGAGCGTTTTGTTCACAATCTTTGTCAGCACACCGGTGTGGATGGATGCTGGGTCGTAAAAGGTAGCCAATTTCTCTTGCCTGTCAATGACAACGCCGCACCAATGCCCCCCGGCAATCACAATGAGCATAATAATCGTAGTTCGGCTTCCTGCCATCGTGATAGCTTCCTGAATCCCGTCTCTTGCGACAGTTCCTGTGTTGTCGTTCGGGCCCAGAAGTGACGGTGGGATGATATGTACGTAGTCGAATTGGCCAAACAATGCATTCGCTGCGACGGTCATGCAAGCATCACTCAAGCGGTTCTTCCTTCTAAAATCAAGAATATACCTCTGTATACAAGAAGGTCAGAACCAGCATGACCTGACAACTGTATTGTTCTGTACCTCTTCGCGCATCATACGCAGTCGACGCAGCATCTGGCGACCGTCTTGGACATCATCGACCTTGTCAAGAATAAAATCCATCATCTCCTCCATACACTCGTCGGCATCCTGCAGCTGCTTTTGCACAATTTTCGCTGCATGCCACCGCTTCATTAGTCGCAAAGCGTCCGGCAAGAACCATCCAGCATTTGGCACTTGGATGATGACGGCTTTCTCAGGTAATGCCATGTCGGTGCGCCATCGCTCTTGATTTTGTAGCGCAGCAATTGGCGTAGCATTTATTCAGTGTATCCAGCGGAAGGATGATGATAATCTGGTCCGCAGTATAGGATTTCTTCGCGTTCTTGTCCGTCCTTACACGTGCGACTGGCTGGCGGCATTTTTCCGGTTAAACAACTTGTTGGAACTGATCCAACACATGTGAGGCTGAGTCCAGACTCGGATTGCTACTGAGCACATTCCCGACCACTTCCAAGTTTAGGCCTTGGCTAGCCAGTGATGATTCGGAAGTCACAACAGCACGTTGTAGTTGCTGCTTGTGTTTGCGAGCCTTGATCGTGGTGTTTGGGCTGCCTGATGCTCGCACACTTGTAGCAACCGAGGGCGGTCGTGTAACAGGCTGAAGCGATCACGACGGTGACTGCGATTCTGACACCAACTCGGTCGATATAGTCTGACCTGCAACCGATTCAGGTTCGCTCCGCTCCCATTCACTGTCGTGCTCGTCGGCGTGGCTGTTGCGGCTCTCATGCTCGTGGTTGTCGACAACACTAGTATCGCTTTCCGCGTAGTCGTCATCGCTTGTATTGGAGTCCTCGTCGTGGTCATTGTCTTCTTCTACGTCCTCTCTGCAACCCCGTCGTGGCTGAGCAGTTCTCGAAGATGGGGTTTAATCTCTGTGTGTAGTCTTTTCCTGAACAATGTCGCAATGTCTTCATAGACTGCCAGCGCTTCCTTATATTGCTTTGTGCCCAGCTCGCTGAGCACCTGGCCGATCGATTAGATACCTCACGAGAAATGTTGAATTTTGGTTTGCATTCAGGACCCGGTTTTCGCGTCTCTTTACCTTCCCGAACTGGAATGAAATCGGCTCGCTCACCGCTTTGGTGCCATACGAGTCGCGAAGCGTCTTCAGCAGCCAACGATCTAGGATGTTCTGGAAGGGGACAGTTGTTTCGACTTTCCCCTGGCGCTTCAAATCCCGCCGAATGTAGAAGACATTCCGACAAGAGAGCTTGCGAGTGGTCATCAGGATGCATGAACAACTCCATGAGCGACAATCAATAGCATATTCACGACCTGGTTCATCTAGAGTCTCAAAATCACCTTGGTCGTCGACTTGGATGTAGAACGTGTCCTGAAACGGCGGTATTACCGATACGCAGCTCTCGCCATAGCGTAGTCATATTGGTCACTCACGATAGAGCAAGCATGCTCGCTGACCATGTTCGCGAACAGGAACATCTCGTGGTCGTAAGCTGGCACAATAGTAGATCCAACTGAGACAGTCGTGCGATGTACTGCTGCCCGCAAATTTTCTGGAAGAAGATGATGCCAAGAATGCACTCGTCTAGCGTCATAAACGCATGGACGATGGTCTTCGGCTGCTTCCACGATGCCTCTAGTCGGTTATTGGTGTTGTTTCCAAGCGTACACGCGTTTTCACGCAGGTAAGAGCACCACTGCCGCCGACAGGAGTTCCAATTCTTGTGGAAGTACGCGAGGAAAGGGTGTGTGTGGTCGGTACCATCTTGGTCGGCCAAGCTACCGATTGAATGCGGCGTGCTACCGTCTGGATCACGACCGATTGAATCTGGATCGTGACCGATTGAATCGGGCTCACAGACTGGGTCGGGCGCGCAGAAAGACGGGGCTTTTGGTGGATTCAGGAGTAAGTTCTTGATGTAAGTGTGGTGCTGGTCATTCTCACGCTCGCTCTTAGCGTAATCATGAGACTGAGTGCACTGCGCATGCGATCGTTTTGCCACGGGACAATGTTGTACTTCGACTTGGCCACTTCTTCATGGAGATACTTCACGCAGTGAAACTGGCACAGGAGTATTCGCGCACATGGAAAACACGCTCTCAACGCGCCCATTTCAGTGAAGTCCTTATCCTTATCGATAATTATGCACTTGATTTTCTTCCACTGTGGATTGCAATTCTTGAACTGCTCGATAGCTGTCTCCAGCGTCTCTCTTCGTTCGTTCTCCACAAGCGCATGCTGGACGTGATGACCTTTGCCGAAGGCATCATGGACCATGAACGAAAATAGCTTGTAGTTGGATGCATTTGTGCCATGAGTGGCATCGATCATAAGAACTTCCGGGAAAAGATCGATCATTTGCATCATGTGCTTCGTTTGCATTGTTATGCATGCCACTACATTCTGCGACCACAAAGTTAGCAAGAGCCATCCGCAAATTGCACGCCAGCTCACGTACCTGTTCATCTGTGAAGATGCGTCCGACATTTCCTTCTTCCGCGAAGTCTCGCGCCCAAGACTGGATACGCTCTTCTACCGTAGACGCGCCTTACTCTTCGGCTTTCAAACGCGCAACCAGAATATGCACGTCCTTCAGTGAAAGTTCTGCAGACGTATTTTGCTGAATGTTGCAGAATTTTCTTCGGCTTGGCGCCTGCGGAGCGTAACGCGGCAACAACAGCCATGTCGTCGTCCCCAACATCACCAAGCCGATTCTTCATTGTACATCTTTACTCAGGGGGTGATTGTGCTTCATTTCAAGCTTCGTGATCGACACGACGAAGCGATGCGTGTCCTTGGGTTTGCTGTACGCACGCATTTATCTGTCCATATGCGAACAACCGATCAGATCAGCTGTGTTACCGAATTGGTGTCATGTGCTACCGATCTAATCGGTAGCAACCGACCGAGCGTTTTTCGTCATACCTGCATTGGGCAGCCCGTCGCTCGGACTACCTGACTTTCTGGATCCCGTGCCCCGCGTCTGAAAGACTCCGGCATGCGTGCATTGCAGGCACACTGCATAAGTCGTAAAATCCATGGGGATCAAGAGAGGTGGCGCTTTTCGTTGACGCCCGCGGGCGGTTTCCTTGATGCGCTTGTTGCGCAACGCCACCGATGTCGTTGTTCGCGTTCGGAGCGCCTGGTAGGACAGATATTTGAGTATTAATGCAGCATTTGATCACTCCGCAATGCCTCATAGCATACCTGATCCGTTGAGCGCTGATAATCCTTCATGTACTCGTAGAACTCATCCCAGGAGTCGAAATCCGTTCTTGTCGGCTCCGGTGCAAACGTGCTTCCTTCACTATCGCGAGTTGTTATGCACGTTACCTCTGTGTCTGTATAACTGTCGTCTTCCTGCTCTCGAATCCACTGTTCATCCTCATCGCTTGATTCTTCACAGACGTGACGCCGGTAGCGCTTCTTCCCCGCCATCGATGGCGATCGCGGCACGCGCCGATTTCTCGCGGCTGCGCGGTTGGATGTGTAGCGGCGAATCCGCGCCAAAATGGATTTGAACAGGAGCCTTCTATTGAGACGAGTTACTGTACTTGTGGCCGGGCGTATATGCGACAGGTATACGCCTGGATAAAGCGGACGTGCACGGACAGTCGCACTGTGGTTAGAGTAAAATGATGAAACAATCAGTGGACTGTCGCCTGTAATCAGTCGGTTGCAGAAGTCACTCCCATTGCGGGGTCCACCACGTGAGACAAAGCAGCCGTAGGCGACACCACAGCGCGGTGTCCGCAGTGGAGGCAGTCGGGAGACCGGAGACCGTCTGCAGGTTGATGTCGCTGATCGCTTGTGAGAGGACAGGGGGAATGTCATTAGGAGGAGGTGCCAGTCGCTGGTCAGGCAGCAGTTGGCGTTGAACGTTACGGGCGCGCACTGGTCGCTTAGGTGCGTCACCAAGAGCGGCGGGGGAGAGCTGGTGTGACCGAGCGCAATTTCCGTAGCCACTTACGGGATAGGAGGCAAAAAGCACTCGAAGGAATAGCTTGAATGCCGCGGCTTCTGGGTTGGTTAGTGGATATTGGAACTGCCTATGGCGGCTTTTGACTGTTGCTTGGACCGGCGTGAGTTCCACGACGTCAGCGATGGTTCCACCTTGGAGAAGCGGGATCAGTGTACTCACGTCACAGAGGAAGAGGTCCGGAGTATCCAGTTTCTGCTGCATGAGCGTTGAGACGTTAAGTCGTCCATGCTTGTCGTCGTGCGCAAGACATGTCGCTGCATTAACAGACTGTGATAGGTAATATCGACGTCGAGGTGGCCTTTGTCCCACCGGAAGGTTGCATGCTCAAGCCGCGTCAGCTGACGATAGATCGCGCGGGAGAGGTCGAGTTCTTCTGGTGTCCACGTGTGATGACTGAGAATGGACTGCTGGAGCAGCCGCGTTGCTTCCCGCGTCGCCCTGGAGGCGGAATCGCGGTGTGCGTCAGCTGGCCTGGTGCTGCCGGTCGGAGGAGGTTGGCGCCGCGTGAATTGCCAGCTCAGCTGCAATGTTGGGGATGGCAAGGCCGCCGACGTCGTACTTAGCCGAGCCGACGAGCCAACCGCGATGACGGTTGGTGGAGTCAAAGCGGCCAGTCCATATGTACTTCTCCAGCATGCGCTGGAGTTCGGCCACGGTCGTGGTAGTCGGCCAGTGGTGTCTAGCAATGAAGCCGACCTTGGGAATCACTATGACCCTGATGAGTTCCATTCGTTGGAGTGGGTCGGTGGCGTTATGAGTCGCAATAGCCATTCTTGGATAATTTGCTGGCGTGTAAGCGCCCATACGCCGTCGTCGTTGGCGATGATACTGAGACGAGCGCCGAGAAAGCGCAGCATAGTGGTTGTCGTGGCCCACACGAAGGTCGGATTCAGCGGTGGGTCGGCGCTGTGCAAGGGTAGCACGGTGGATTTGGACTTGTTGACACGTATGTGGTGAAGCACTCCCGTTTTCCCAGACGTGTCACTCAAGCTTCTGTGAGGTCGATTGTGTATCACCGGGAAGATCAAGTTTCGAGTGGCAAAGTCTCAAGTGCTTGGAGGTCGATTGTGTAACAAGCTTTGGTGGGGTCCACACTGTCGAAGGTGAGGTCGATTGTGTAACGGGTGTGGCCAAGTCAAGTCATCGGAGGTCGATTGTGTACCAAGTTCACTGCAGTTGCATGATGCAATGATTGGTAACTTTTAGGTTGCATTGGTATCAGCAGGGATTAGGAACGAGTAGGTAGTATCTTAGGGACTTTGGAACTTTTGTTGAGGGGGCGGATATGTGAAAGGTCGCGTCCCCTCGAGGTCACTAGAAGCGCAAGCGACAGTGATCTCATAACTTCTCAATCTACCAGCTACTGCAGAAGGCATTGGTGCAAGCAACATCCGACTCCTGYCTGGAGGAGGTCCTGGCCACGTTGAGGCCAGTAAGTACGACAGGGAGGTCGATTGTGTAWCACAGCAAYTGGCTCGGATAACCATTAAGTACGAAGGAMGGTCGATTGTGTAACATAGCAATTGGCTCGAAGATTCCAACATTGAAAGGAGATCACTTCCAACAACCAGCAAGAAGCGAGAGAGTCGTCGACAACTACTCAACAGTGAACTGTGTGAAAGTCCACTGCTGTGTGCGAAGCTTTCGGGACTCCGATTCAAAGAACTGAGGGAGACACAGAAGAAGAGAACGAAACGACAAATTGAATTGTTGTTCGTGGGTGTCCAAGAGTCGATCGCATACGCCAACGCGAGTTTTGAGGCACGCCACCACAACTGGTGCGTATGCCCGGATCGGAGCTGTCAGCCATCAACACAGAGAGTGTTGCTGCCGACTCTGCGGTCCAAGTGTAAGAAATTTCTCAAAGAGAGATGGAAACTACAAAAGAAACGCCAGCGACAGAGGCGCCAGCATCGGCGCCAATGATAAGGTTCGAGATACAGCGAGCAACTCATGATACACATCGAGCATATCCGCTCTCGGAAGCGAACGCAATCGGTATCCGGTATCAACAACTAGTACTACGGCAAGCGGCAGACCCGGAGAATTGGTTCTCGCTGTACGAACTTCGGAAGACTGGTTTACCGAACCCCAACGTGGAGAGACTGGATACCAGTTTGACTGAGGTGCGATTCACATCTTGTGAAGAAGAAATCGCATTCATTGAGCGAGTATTCCAGCAAACAGGATATGAAGCCATCCGGCGGCCTAACTTTATGGAAGTCTCCACCCTGAACTTGCCCCAATTGGCTGTTGATATGGGATACATGGTGTCTCTGTTGGTAGCCGAACACGACTGGGAGACATCCGTTATGTCATATCGGACACAAGGGAAGCAGTACGGGAAGCCAAAGTACCTCAACGTATCTGATGTGATCCACACACCACGAACGAAGGTATCATATGCACCCCAGCACGTCAGCCAAGTCATGAAACAAGATGAAGTTGAAGACGATACCGGGATCCCAGTCAAGCCCTCTTCACAGCCTGAAAAGACATCCAAGAAGCTGGATTTTGAAGACATGGAGTTGACACCACCGAACCGAGGAGCAATGGCAACGACAATGGACAAGCGTCTCACCATGGTACGGGAAGGCCATATGAATATCAGTGAATTCACTGAGGTGGCAGCAGCAATGAGCAAATCACCCGCAGGAACATCTGCACCTGCTCGGTATGCTCCGACCACAACAACCTCAGCTTCAACGTCATGGCAAACGGATGCTGCAGCACGACATGTGACCACTGTGTTACAGAATGTCAGCATTCGGTCATTCGACGGTCAACGTACAAGTGTTGAAGAAGCACGCATATGGTTGTCGAAGCTGAAGCATTCCGCTGACATTTCAGGCTGGTCCCCTTCACAGCGCCTGAGCACTGTCGAAAACAGCCTCACCAATCCTGCCAGGAATTGGTTCAAGCAACTCCCACAAGAGGTACAAGCAGACTGGTATCTTACCAAGCAGGCGTTCAAGAAGAAGTATTGCACTGATGCCACGCCGTCGCGGTTGACATACTACAAGTTGACACAGAAGACAGATGAGTTGGCCACCAATTACCTGTACCGCTTGAATGCCGCTGCATTGCGTGCAGGGATGGATTACAGGCGCCGACCAATGGATCTTCGAAACCACCTGCAACAGTTCTTCGATACGCTGCATGACAAGGTGCTGCAAATGCAGTTCAGGTTCCGGCAATACAACAGCATCGACGAGCTCGAAGACATTCTTACTCAGTACGAGACTGCTCATGTCACGCCAAGCAAAAAGCAACCGGCGCCCAAGAAGTACAACGACCCTTCAGGAGAGAACAAGCCAAGCGTCAACAAGTTTGAGAAGAAGCGCATACCAAACAGCCCACGCAATGGTGGTCGGGGCACATGGGGCTCCGGTGAGTCACAGGATGACCGCGCACGTTGCTCTGAGTGTGAAAAATCTGGTCATGATGTCAGCGAATGTTTCCGTCTGCGCAAGTGCGATTATTGTGATAAGGTTGGCCACACGTCCAAGTATTGTCGTGAATTGATCGAGCAGCTGATGGAAACCCGACAGCGATTGAAGGGAGGCGAGATGACTGCGGAGGAAGCTGCCGCCCAGTTAAAAGACAAGCCCTGCAGCGAAATGACAACGCTGTACGTGACAGGGAGGTCAACAAACAGTTACAGAGGAGGGAGAGAAGGACGAAGAAGAAGGAGTGGCGCGCGCGAAGAGAGAGAAGGCGTCCGTCCCCAGATGTATTGAGCACGGTGTATGAAGTTGCGTGTGAAGACAATGAAGAAGAAGAAAACCTGAGAAGTAGAGTGTGTGAAGAAAACAAAGAGTCAGAAACAACAGGAAATCAAGCAATCGATAAACAAGATGCATATCAAAGCCACTGCGTTTACCTCTATGTGGCTCAAGAAACAACTGAAAACGAGAAAAAGAAGCAGGAGGCGTCAATGGTTGGAGTGCAAGTAGCGCAAATCCAATTGCGACCCGGAGAGAGAAGAGGATGGTGGCGTGAACGAGAGCCACCAGAACCCCAGATGACTCGAGTGTTTGTGGCTGGAGCAGTGAACGACTTGGAAGTACCGATCATGTTGGATACAGGCGCGAACATCGGTGTCTTGCATCCCAATTTGGCACGGAAGCTGAGTGTGGAGGTGAAGATGTTTGCTGAAAGTACTAACTTCCAAGGAGTGGCTGAGGAACCCATCACGGCATTGGGTATGGCGACAGTCAAGGTGAAGCTCGGCCAAGAAGTGGTGTTTGAGACGGATGTTTGGGTCGCTGAGTTTGAAGCTCGATCGTTTCTCATCCTAGGCACCGACTTCATGATGCGTGCCGGATTACGAGTCGACCTGAGGACCAACGAGTGTGCCTTGCCACAAGAACATCCACCGCCAATGCTCACACTCGAAGATCTGGACAGCAAGGAATACCGAGCCACTGCCAGTGAAGTACATGGTGCATGGGCCAAACAGCTCTTTGTGGGTTTGGATGAAGCAGACACAATCGATCGACGTGGCTGCAATTGGCCGGAGATATTCACATTGGAGCATGTGAACCCAGCAACCATTGACCAGTCTTGGTTGGATCAGGAGGTATACTTGCATGGAGGTGTCGAGATGTCAGTCGAGAGCATGGACGAACAACTGGCCATGATCCCAGAAATCAGTGAGAACCCTCCAGTACCAGTTGATATGGCCGACGCCGACATCGGGGAAGCCGAAAACACACCAGGAGAAGTTGCCGAATTGAGCGCCATCCTGGAAGCCAAGAAGCATTGCTTCATCAGTTCTGGCAATGCTTTGCCACCACCCGCCAAGGGAGTCGTCTGTGACGTGGATGTTGGAGGAGTCACACCTGTGGCGCAGCGTGCAAGGAGAGTTCCCCCTCATTTGCTTGGAAAGCTGTATGAACTGCTGCGAGGGTTGTTGCGGGCGGGACTCATCAGGTTCTCGCGATCACCTTGGGCGTCGCCCATCGTCATTGTGTTGAAGAAGAATGGTGTCGACATACGATTGTGCATCGACTACCGCTTGGTAAATCGTTTGACCAAGCCATGGTCTATGCGATGCCACTGATCGATGATCTCCTGGACAATTTCGCACATGTCATGTGGATGTGCTCCATGGACAATGCTAGTGGATACTGGGCTATTCCGTTGACAGCGCGGGCGCGATTGATTACAGCATTCATCTGTCCTCTTGGGCATTTTGAGTGGCTTCGCATGCCTCAAGGTCTGAAGAATGCACCACCCATCGACACAGAAAGGGACGCAGAAGTTTCTTGGCAGTCTGTTGTACTATCACCGATTCATCGACAATTTTGCGACGTTTGCAGCGCCGTTGTATGAGATCACCGATGTCAAGCTACGCGATAGAACGCAATTACAACATGCCAAAACGGCGTTCGAAGCCCTCAAAGAGAAATTGAGCCAAGCACCCATGTTGAGGCACATGGAACGTGATCGACCCTTGGTGATCATTCTGTACACCAACCCGTGGGCATTCGGTGCGGCGGTGTGTCAAGAGCATGACGGAATTCTGCACCCTGTACGTTTTGTGAGCAAGGTGTTCAAAGACACAGAGACGCGTTACACCGGTGCGGAACAAGAAGTCTTGGCGCTGGTGAAAACCCTACACACGGCAAGCCACTATCTCCTTGGCCAGACAATCACGGTGTACACCCGGTGTTCGTCGATGAAGTGGTTGTTCACATCGAAGGGTTTGACAGGTCAAGCAGTCCAGTGGGCTGCCATGCTATCACTGTGGACGTTGACGATCATACGCAGTGACAAGACTCCTGTTGGTTTGGTGGCGATTCTGGCAGCTTCGCTTGCCCCACGAGAGAAGCTGCCTTGCCAGCATCACTCCAATGAAAGCAATGCCAAGCACACCTGTGATTCGACCATTACCTGACCTTCGTAGAGACGCGGAGGGATTCCTGTTGAGTTTAGATGGTGGTGTGCGCAATCGAGAGCCTAAATTCGGATCGTTTGGCGCAATACTGTGGTCGCTGCCGACCTGGACGGTGATTGAAGCGCGATATGGTGTGTTGGCCGACTGGACAGTCAACGAGAGCGAGTACAATGGTCTCATTCTGGAATTCTCCATGGCGAGCGCACGAAACATCAAGGATGTGATTGTTTGCGGCGACTCACGCATTGTCGCGGGTCAAGTCAACGGAGATCTACGCTGCAACCAGCCGTCGTTGCAAGTTGGGTTGAACAAGACCAAGGCTCAAGTGGAACAGTTCAACAGTGTACATCTGGTGCATGTGGCTCGGATGTACAATCAAGCCGCCGACTTGTTGACCAGAAAAGCTGCAATCTCTCAAGAAAATGGTGAAGTGCAGACAGACCAAGACAAAACAGATCTCCAGTTGCTCAACACCTTGCCAGAACGGTTGTATCGGACTAGCGACGGCCCAAGGGAATGAGATAAAGCTGAAACCTGAGGTCGTCGCGGTCACCAGAAACCAGCGTCGGCGTGAACAGTTGCCACATGATGAACCACAAGCAAGTCCCAGGCAGCCGCACGAAGGTGTGGAGGAGGAAGGAAGTAGCCCTGAGTTTGATATCACCCCAGAACAAGCGTTACGAGTGGATGATGGAAWGCTGCAAGACRCACAAGACGAAAGATTYCAACGCATTGCMGCAGCTCAAGAGCAAGACGAGTGGTGTCAAGCGATCATTCMGTATCTGCGAAACAACATTGACTGGTTTCCATCGTCAACAGCGGTGAAGAAGGTCGCAAAGGTGGCCGAGTTGTATGTGCTGGACGCTAGGGGTGTGTTGTACTATTGCCCAACTCATCAGAATCAGAACGACTCTGTCTTGCGATTGGTGGTGCCAGAGGTACTTCAAGAAGACATCCTGCATGCATACCACACTGAGCTAGGCGGAGGAGCTTATCAAGGAGTGGGTCGAGTGTTTGCACGACGGAAGAGCAAGTATTACTGGCGGGGTATGTTTGCCAGTGTGGAGTTGTTCGTCGGATCATGCGAAGATTGCGCTTCCGCCAAAGGCAAGCCAAGATACCAGGGGCAATCACCAGGAAACATTGTTGCGAGTCGACCATTTCAAGTGTTGGCCATGGATTTTGCAACCCCGCTACCCAAGACACATGGAGAAAAAACGGCGATGCTGTGCTTCATTTGCTTATTCACAGGATTCATTATCTTGGTGCCCATGGGTGACACTTCGGCTGCATCAGTGGCGGAAGCATACCTCGCAGGAGTGTTCCAAAGTTTTGGCGCAGTGGATGTGCTTCGTGACGATCGTGACCCGAGATTCATGAGCTCGGTGTTCAGACGATTCAATCGCATGCTGAATCAAAAGCAACGTCCAACGTTGGCTTATAGGCCTCAGGCAAATGGGAAGCAAGAAAGGTCAGTCCAGACGGTGGTCAAGGCTATCAAGTGTTATGTGACGGATGCCAAGCAACAAGACTGGGACGAGTATGKGCAACAACTTGAGYTCGCATTGAATACCTCGGTTAGCCTTCAGTACAAACAAACCAGKTTTTACTTGGTTCATGGGTGGGATGCGCGAACGCAGATGGAAGCCATGATTCCTCCAAAGGATGGCTCTCTTGCAGAGCAGGAAGCATTGAAATGGCGACAGAAGATCACGTCGCGGCATGAAGAAGCTATGGCACACGCGCATTTTATTCAGCAGAAGCTGATGGAGGAGCGTGTGGCAGCACAAAATGAAAATGTCGCCAACCCGAAAGCCAGTACAACCAGGCGTGAATATCAAGTTGGTGAATTGGTGTGGTTATACYATGAATTGGTGAAGCCTGGACTCGTGCGGAAGTTGGCGCACCTGTGGCATGGACCATATACCATCGAAGAACGTGTCAGTGAAGTGGTTTATCGGTTGAAGGTTGATCAGCGGGACACCAGAGTATTGCCAATGGTGCACATTTCAAGGCTCAAGCCTTACGTGTCTCGGATCCTACGCCCGGTTGGGAGGGCACAGGTGGAAGGTACATTGGCATTTGATCAGGCGTTGTTGCCGGAAGATTCGTGGCTGGACGAAAATGTCGAGGCAGGTGAGTATGAGGTGGAAGAGATCATGGATTGTCGCTACATGCCGCGTGTGAGGAATGGACGACGTCAACGAGAATATTTGGTCAAATGGGTCGGCTATGAAGAACAATCATGGGTGGCAGAAGAGGACCTGTCATGTACCGCGTTGTTGTACGAGTTTGATGCGCGACGTGCATGGGAGAACCGACGGGAAGCCGCTCAAGATGCAGATGAAAGTGAAGTGGAGTCGGATGAGGAAGAGCAGTCTCACCAGTGCGGTGAGAGTCCAAGTTTTTCGACCACGGGGTCGATTATGTAACACCGGCGGAGCGGTCGGTGGTCTTCACTTGGGTGGAGGTCGATTGTGTACCGAGCACGGTGGATGCCACCAAGCGCTGGCGCGAAGGTCGATTGTGTAACAGGCTTGGGTGGTGGCATCAGTCACTCAAGACGAGGTCGATTGTGTACCAGGCTTGGGTGGTGGCATCAGTCACAAGGCGAGGTCGATTGTGTACCAGGCTTGGATGGTGGCACCAGTCGTCTGGGGCGAAGGTCGATTGTGTACCGGGTTCGGAGATGAGTTACACTCGAGAAGATGATGGAATTAAGAAGGAGAATGGAAGATGGAACAAGAACAATGCGGAAGACGCCACATTGGGAAAGAACCAGGCGTTGCAATACGAGAATACGACGACAGTGGTTGCAGTGCGTGACCCAACAATTACAAAAACAGCGCAAAAAGTGAGAGCGCATTGAAGCAGACCTTGGAGGTGCGATGGAAATAAGGCACCACGAGGCCGGAGAACGAACGCGAGGATCCTCCGAACACCAATGGCCAAGAACGCATGCCGAGCGACAAGAGCATGCTGAGGCTGCCAGTCCTCGGAGGTGCGATGAAAATAAGGCATCACGAGGCCAGGTGGAAGAACGCGATATTCTCCTGTTGGTGCACACCTTTGAACAAGCGTGGGCGAACAAGGAAACTTGCCACAAACCCAAACCACCATGCGGGCCCGAGTTGGTTGCATGTGTGAAGGTGCGGACCCGAGTTGGCTGTACAACATTCGTCAGGATGCATACTGCGAGTGAAAAGACAAGTCTCAATCACCAAGCGACCGTTTACGTACGTGGTTGAGCCGGAGGCGTAGGGCTATGGTGCCTCTGAGGTGCTCTTGGACAGCAAGTCATGAAGCTGGACAAGAAGCATGATAGCTGGAAGCGGTCACGAGCACAAGAAGCTCGTGGCATGTCTCGCTGGAAAATGAAAGAGCAATGAAACCTTGAGATGAAACGACTTCAAGTTCGAAGAGAAGATGAGGTTGAAGAATGAGGAAAGAGAAGGGGCGATGGGACCACGACATGAGGTTTTAACCCAAAAACAGATGGGGTGGAACGATGACGTTCGTCGCATCGCACACAAGCACATCGACCAACGACGGTGCAGACATCAGAGGTCGATTGTGTAACAGGGCAAAAGGCTCGGATGTGAGGCTGGGTGGAACGGTGAAGGAATCTGGGACGCCAGAGGACATCGAAGTGACATCATGAGACGGAATCTGGGACGCCAGAGGAGGTCGATTGTGTAACACAGCCAAGTCGAGCCAACAGAAACGATGGAAGAGAAGACAAGCGATGGGCCGTCGCACAACGGACAAAAGTGGAAAAGGAAGAAATAGCGACAGTCACTGAGATGGTCAGAAGGATAGTGACAGAAGAGTGGTTGCCTGTGGACGACGTGAAGCAGAAGCAAAAGAATCGAAGGAGCAAGAATTTGCTGGACGAAGCCACGATGACGAAGGCATCAGGCAAGATAAAAGCACGCACCAACCCACCCACGAGCAGGGTGACTCGAAGCAGATCAGCGAAAGACGTCGAGGAAGCGAGCCATGAAGCCGCCACGCAGCCCACGAAATGGGACAAATGGCCGGAGGACCAGTCGAAGGCGTTGTGAAGCTGCACGCTGCGGGCACGCGCAAGGGGCGCAAGCTCGACGATATGGTGGCCGAATTCAAGACAATGTGTGAGGAGAAAGGATGGATGGAGCGGTCGAAGATGGCGTTCCAACACAAACTACGACAAGTCAAACATCAACACGGCTCTCCGATGGACGGCGGAGCAAACAGCATTTGCACGAAGCCTCCAGAAACAGCAAAAGACGCGTAAGGAAGTGGCTGCAGCATACAACGAGCGTGCAGCACAGGCGGATTGGCCTCAGCGTGAACCACAAGCCATTGCTGCGCATTTACGACGAACGTCGGAGTTGGATGAGCAACAAGCGAGTCAAGTGGATCCGGTGGACGCTGTGACGACAACGACAAAGATCTCTCGCGTATGGGCACCGGAAGAAGATAAAGTGTTGCGTGGATGGAGAACCCTGTCCAGAACGCAAATCATGGAGAAGCAGAAGGGTTATCAAAAGTAGATGCACGATGCGGGTGTACAGGTGCCGTTCAGGTCGCTGCAAGCATTGACGCATCGAGTTCGCGAATTGCGATTGGGTCGCGTGTCGATTGCCAAGCTAAAGCGCCTGCGAGTGTGGGGTGCCGCAGAAGACCAAATGTTGCAGGAAGCTGTCCACAAACACAAGACGCTATCGAAGGCCATTCAGGTTGTGGTGAAAAAGGTTGGATCATCCGTGTATTTTGTCACGGCACGGTCGCGTAACCTTAAGCGCAGAATGGGTGAGAACACGCCGCATTGAGCCAGCCGATGGTAGAGCTGTGAGCGATGAATGTGGACCAGTTGGAAGCCAAGATGATCAAGTGCGTCCACCCACAGCTGAGGGCGAAAATGAAGTTGCMGTTCCAATGGTTGCAYCAGATGCTTCGATGGCCTCAACCAGCCCGGTGGGGGAGGTCGATTGTGTCACACCCATGGTGGCCTCAGCCAACTCGCTGGGAAAGGTCGATTGTGTAACGCAGGGAGACGACGCCAATCCAGTGGGAGAGGTCGATTGTGTAACACAGGAAGCAGAAGCACTGATGGCAAAATGCGACCTGGACAAGGAAGCCACCGGAGCAAATCCAGATGCRGCGATGACCGKTGAGCMGCCAACATCGGACTMAGAGATGTTRTCGSGAATGGACATTGAYGAACCGGAAGACRAGCCAGTCGCGCTTGATGGGGTGGAGACGGTTCAGTGTGAGGAATTGCGGGYAGCGGYTAGACATCCAAGGACRGAGACRGGTGTGRAYGCCGAGCAGTTCAGTATGGAAGTGAATGATGAAGATGGGGTACAGGTGCAACYCTTGGAAGACGGTGAAGTGGCCAAGGYTGATGACCCCATGCCTCAAGCACAACCTGACAGCGAAATGGACGACGGGGGCGCCACCAGTGTGATGRAGGAACGAGCTGATCAAGTCAAAGAGATGCTGGATCAAGTCAAGGACCGGTTAACTAAGTGGGCCGCCGGCAAGGGCAGTGCGGATCAAGATCGTGAGGACGTGCGTTCAGAAGCGAGAAAAAGGGCGGTATCAAGCAGTGCTGACAGCACCCCGGTTGCAATCATGACGCCACCGGCAGAACCAGAAGTGACTGATGAAGAGCGTCAAGCACAAAAACAGAAGGAGTATCTGGAAGCCATGAACAAATAACGGCTCCGGTACTACAGTCCATCACGAAGGCAAATTATCTATCTGTGTCCGCCGAATGCAGGTTGGTTAGCATATCCAAACCTACCGAAGTATCTCAAGCTTCGGGAGTACATGGAAGAGTTGGCGAATGTCAAATCAAGACGGCGGATTGACAATGGTGGACAACCACGTCGACGAGAGCGTGCGTATCCAGTGAACATCCAACGAGCAGTAGTCCGGGAAGTCATCTTGGGAATGGCGCTGATGTGCAGATCGCAAGAAGTATGGTCTGTGTTTCTCCGAGAGTTGTGGCGCACAGTGGATAGGGACCCAGCCAAGAATGAGTACGGGTGCCGAGACGAAATGTGCGCCATGATGTATGACGTGCTGACACCGGACTATTATCATAAAGGCAAGTGTTGTCATTGGGAATTCTTCACAAAGAAGACTGTGCATTTGGATGACGTCCAAGACGTGAAAGATTATCGACTATCGTTGGCGCTATCTTGTGTGCAGGAAATGTATTACGCCACCGAAGACCCAGATTCGCTTGAACACTCCGCGGCGATTCCCATTGAAGTGGGGCTGTACGGCACGTTGGATGAGTGTTTTGATGGTTGGAAGCTGAGAGCCACCGGGAAGAAGTTCAAGATACATGACTACGCCAAGATTGCGTTGCCTGGGGCTACAGGAAATGTACTATCTTCGGCACAGTCGCTACATTTTGACACCAAAGGAGATATGCGGTCGTGGTCGTTCGGAACGCTGCAAGGGGCTGGCGATCGTCGAAGGGAAGAGTATCGGGCTGTACTGATGCGGTACGACGTTTGGCTGTTGATCACCAACATGCCAGTAGAGGAAGTGGAAGCTTTGGTGGACGATATGGAATTACTATGTGAGACCAGCATCCTCAATTACATGCGAAGGTTTACAGCGATCGAACACACATGAGGATATCCAATGATGGATCTTATGGCTGAACGATCTGCGGCACGAACATCACATGACGATTCAGTGATAGATGCAGTCCACAAGAGCAAGTTGGTGGGACGGTATCATGGAGAATTGGATTGTCAACAGTTCACAGCTCTTTTATCGGTGGCGATGGAACAAGGAATTGCACTGCAGCGAGGACCATTTGGTTGTGGCAAGACTACAACGCTTAGTCAGATTGTGAACACTTGCTTCCAAGTTCATCCAACCGCTCGCATTGCTATTGTCTCCGAGACAAATGCTGCCATTGATGAATTGATGGTCCGGTTGCTGCAACAAGGCGTAGTGCCGCGAGATCAGTTGCTGCGTTTGGGTGACTGCTGTGTTTAGATGAAGGAGTACCGAAGCTGTTATCTTCGGACCAAGCAAGATTCCATTCGTGCTCAGTATGGATCCTCCAACAAGAACCGGAAGGATATGCGGTACGAGTTAAATGCGGTAACTGGGGAAGCGTTACGAGCTGCACGAGTGATTGTATCTACGCTATCACAGTTGGGCTGTCCGGAATACAGGTACCTGGGGTTACACATTGTGATCAACGACGAAGGAGCTCAAACACCCGAAGCCGCGCTTGTTCAAGCCATTCGGAAGGAAACACACACGGTGGTGATGGCTGGCGATGAGCACCAACTTCAAGGATTTTCAAGCTTGCCAGAAGAATTACGTGAAAGCGTTGATGGTTGGCGACGTCACAAGTTGACCTGGTCATTGATGCATTCAGTACCGTACTGGGAACGATGCCGAGGGAACATGGAGTACCCTGGAGTGACGATTGAAGGTCAGCGTCGATGTCATCCGCTAATCTCGAAATGGCTGCACGTTTTCTATGAGTATCCTTTGCAGCATTTGGTGAAGCCGTCTTCCGATTACCTGGCTGATGTGCGTTTGCCAGACCGTGGGCTTTGTGTGGGGAAAGCGCGTGCACTTTGGATCGATCCGCAGAATGATATGAGAGATGGTCCAAGGTGTCCGCGCCGCATTGAAGACAATGATCAGCTTGCCAACATTGTGGAAGTAGCAATCGTCATTGATTTGGTACTACAAATCAGCCGTATGCTGCGCACCCAAGCAAGAAGTCTCTGTTCATCATCTCTCCGTACCAGCGACAATGTGCGCTTCTCTGGCGCTATCTGGCTGAGGTCCAAGAGTATCACGCGGCGTATCTGGATGTCACCGTGCACTTTGTTGTCTTGACGTCTGATAGTTGCCAAGCCAAGGAAGCCGACATCACGATCCTGTCGATGGTTCGTAATCGCACGATGGGCTTCCTTCAAGAGAACTCAGCGCGGTCGCTGGTGAGTTTGTCGCGAGAACGCGATTACCTGTTTGGGATCGCCAACCCACAGGTGATGGTGCGAGCTGAAGTTTGGCAGAAGTTGCGCTCTGTTGAGATGATGACCGAAGCTCAAGKGTTGACTCACGAGGTGACTTGGTCGCGGCAAGATGCTCGACGTGTGTTGGAAGATGCGKGCCGCTAGAGCCAGCTRGAGCAATGGCTGTCGATGTGTGCCGAAGCTTGGTTGCCCACGTGTGGAGTGCGTTGCTCACTCTCTCTTGGAGTTGCGCAAGGGGCGGCTGTGGTGAAGCACTCCCGTTTTCCCAGACGTGTCACKCAAGCTTCTGTGAGGTCGATTGTGTATCACCGGGAAGATCAAGTTTCGAGTGGCAAAGTCTCAAGTGCTTGGAGGTCGATTGTGTAACAAGCTTTGGTGGGGTCCACACTGTCGAAGGTGAGGTCGATTGTGTAACGGGTGTGGCCAAGTCAAGTCATCGGAGGTCGATTGTGTACCAAGTTCACTGCAGTTGCATGATGCAATGATTGGTAACTTTTAGGTTGCATTGGTATCAGCAGGGATTAGGAACGAGTAGGTAGTATCTTAGGGACTTTGGAACTTTTGTTGAGGGGGCGGATATGTGAAAGGTCGCGTCCCCTCGAGGTCACTAGAAGCGCAAGCGACAGTGATCTCATAACTTCTCAATCTACCAGCTACTGCAGAAGGCATTGGTGCAAGCAACATCCGACTCCTGCCTGGAGGAGGTCCTGGCCACGTTGAGGCCAGTAAGTACGACAGGGAGGTCGATTGTGTATCACAGCAACTGGCTCGGATAACCATTAAGTACGAAGGAAGGTCGATTGTGTAACATAGCAATTGGCTCGAAGATTCCAACATTGAAAGGAGATCACTTCCAACAACCAGCAAGAAGCGAGAGAGTCGTCGACAACTACTCAACAGAAAAATTGTGTGAAAGTCCACTGCTGTGTGCAATGCTTTCGGGACTCCGATTCAACGAACTGAGGGAGACACAGAAGAAGAGAACGAAACGACAAGTTAAATTGTTGTTCGAGCGTGTCCAAGAGTCGATCGCATACGCCAACGCGATTTTTGAGGCACTCCACGACACGTAACCCTGATGCTGCCGCGAATTCTTCCAGGATGACTATGGCTTGTTGATAGGAGTGGGGAAGTGCTTGGTGCCATCTGCGTATCCCACGGTGCCAATGGTGCAGCGCCCGCAGTCGTCGCGTTTAACGGCGATTCCACAGTACTCTCGATCCTGTTGGAAGTGAAGGTGCAGAGCTTCAACCGCTATGATGAAGAGCATCGTCGCCAGTGGGCATTCTTGACGAATGCCATTGTAGACCGCTGTCCTTGGAGCGATGCCGCCTCCAACAATGTACCGGGCTGTGGTATTGCGGTGCATTTGAACGACGGTCTCGGTGAAGCCCGAAGGAAAGCCGAAGTGGTCGAGAGCAGCCAGGAGAAAGCGCCGGTCGAGGGTGTCATACGCCTTCGCAAAGTCAAGGCACACCACAGCCGCTTCGACCTGGTGGGTGTGCTTCGTTTGTTGAGAAATCGCTTGTGCAATGTCAATCGTTCGATGGATGCTTCGCCCAGGAATAAATGCGGTTTGATGGTCGCCAATAATGGAATGTAGCACCAGTTTCAAGCGGTTTACGTATACTCTGGTGTGGATTTTGTAGTCAGAGTTGAGCAGTGCCAGTAGGCGGAAATCGAGCCCGGTCGCTGGGTGGTCTTTCGTTTTGACGGTGTAGATGTGCGCCTCCCAAAGTAGCGTGGAAGGTGCGGCGTGTTGTGGACAGTCCAGCACAGATGCCCAAGCAGGCGTGTCCATTCCTGCTCAGCATCTCGGTACAAATCATTGGCGAGACGGTCAGGTCCTGGTGCCTTGTGTCTCGCGCATTTCCGCCGTGCTTTGAACACCTCTTCATCTGTGATTGGTGCCGTAAGTGGATCTGACGCGTCCAGCGGTAGGCGAGGAGGTTCGACCATATTCAGGAATCGCAGCCGCAGGCGGTGCAGTAGCCCGAGAGTGTTGAAAGATCGGGACCCAATCCGCCTGCACTTGTACTGCAATTGGACGTCGGTCGTCTGGTCGTGCCGTCAGTTCCTTGACATGGTTGTTTGCACGGCGTTGGGAGAAGCGCGCAAAAAAGGCACGTTGGCAGGCCGCAGTACGGCCGCGATGACGAACGAAAGTCCGACGACGACGTTCCTGTATACGTGCTTGTTTTTGTCGTGTTAGTTCGCTTCTGATCGCGAGCGCTGTTTGTGTTGTAGAGTTGGGGTTGTGATACCTTTGCTTGATCCGCTGCAGCCGGCCATGATAGCGCTGTCGTACGTTTGTCAGCCAAGTGCGTCGAGTGAGCCGTAGTCGAGTTTTGATTCTGTCCCACGCGCGCACTATGGATCAGTAATCTGGAGGAAAGTTGACGTGACGCTCTGGAGGTGTCGTTGAACCGCCTCGCGTTGCGCCTTTCCACACGCAGTACCAATCAAATAGATCCGTTTGGGCGGGCGTAAGCCTCGTCGCTGTCTGCGCGGTGTCGTCGGTGTCAAATCCACCTGTTTGTGGTCAGCACGGACCGGTACCCACGTTATGGACAGACGCACGTTGTGCTGATTTCCTGCTGCATTGATGGGCCATCTGTCGAGTCTTGACGCTCGCTGAGCACCAGTTGGGGTGGTGTAGTGGTACGTGAGCTGGGGATCGTAGCTGCGGATGCGGTCTGACCACGGCGCGTAACCCGCTGCCCGCTCAATTTGTTGGTGTCGCCCTAGCCCTTGAGCAGTAGTTGTATGTGTTACTTGGAGGATGAGGACATCAAGGTGTCGACAGGCTGGTGTAGACCACCATGTTGTCCACGCATCCTGTAGGTCAGGAGCCAAACCACGTACATTCTGGGTGGTAGCCGTGATCGTGCTGGAGCTGCCCTTCAGTGGCGTTGTTGGTCGGTGTGATCGTCTGAATGCGGTCCGAAGCTGAGCTTGATACTGCTGTCGTGTCTGTCGTCGTATAATGCTGATCTAAGCGCGGTTGCTTATTCCCAACTTGCTGCCGGTCTGCGCCTACCGTCGGGTGCAGACTCCGGCGTCTGGTTCCGTGTGACACCAGTTTACAGATCATCGTAGTCAGGGCCACGATGTAAAATGGATAGGTCAGTGAGGCGTGTTCCCGCTGCTGACCATTCCCAGTCCGCTGCGTATGTCGTCGGGATGACGGTGATGCCCAGTGCTTCATAGGCATCATCCATGCGCTGCCGCATAGTCCGTGGTTGCCGCTCTGACTGCCATTCTTTGTAGACGTGCTCATGGAATCGTAGTCCGTCAAAATGGGCAACAGTGGTGAGTACCGGTAGAGTCCGATAATGATGGGCGCTGCGCGATGCTGCAGGAGCGTAGTGAGGATTTCATCAAACCTGGCAACCGTGAGTACTTGGACGTTGACCCGGTATTCGGGCGTCGCGCCGTTGAGGACGTGGTACGGGGTGTGAGCAGTGACGATGGTATTCGCACCGCCCGCGTAAATGTCAATAACGTACACTGGCTCTTGGAGTCGCACCGCCATCATCATGATCTCCTCCTCTCGACACCAGAACTCGGACGTGATAGAGTCGCGTGCTGGTACTTCCACCCAGTCTTCCAAGACAGAACGAACTGCCTCATTGCGCTTGCACAGAGCAAGGCGTGTGTAGTTTGGAATCCGTCGCTTACCGAGGTTATCGATATTGATCAATCCCGCAGCTGAGAAGGCCGCCATCTCTTCTAGGAAGGTTGTTATGCAGGCTTTTTTGTACCATGTTGCTTCTCCGTTTGCCCGTCGACTTTGTTTGGTTGGAGAGGTCAGCGTGTTACCTTGAATCATCGGTGCCTGGGCGCTGTACATCGCATAGAAGAAACAATGGCCATTTCCGGGTCCATTGATGCGAAGAAGGTTGTAGCGTGTCAGCCAGTGGGTCCTCGCTGTGTGTCCGGCTGCCTGGGCCGGTGTCGTCTTGATCCACGAGTCATCCGGAGACGCCGCATGCACTTGTGCGTCGAGGTTCTGCTGTGGCTTAGTCGTAGGTTTCTCGTCGGTCGGTTGGGTGACGGCCGGTAAAGGCGTCGCAGCGCTGGGGACAAAAGCTAGCGATGACGAACAGCCTCAGTCTTGCACCTGTGGACACGCGCGCTCACATTTGCTAGTCTGAGGCTGTTGCAGGGACTTGACGGCTGTTTTTGATTGTGAGGTACATTATTCCTAATGAGGTATAATACCCTGCCTTTCACCACGCGCTGCTAAACGCGACGCATCATGGTGGCTCTACACCATCCACCGGAGCTGTACATCTTGATCGCTCTAGAGCGCAAGGTCTGTAGACTTAAACTGTGTAGTATGGTTGTGAAGGGCAGCATAACAATGTGTATCCAGGCTGGACATCTGACGACCCATTGCCCAGTTAGCCGCAGCACCCGCGATCTTGTTGTACGTGTAGACACGCGGGTGGTGCCTCCAAGTGATATTAAAATTTTTCTTCAAACCCGTCAACGTTTCTTAATGTGACCGACGGAGATGCGGTGCTCGTGGTTGTGTGGCGAAGTGGCGCTGGAACTTTCCGCGAATCCTCGACGGTGGTAGCAGATAAATAAGTACTATATTTCGGGTGGTCGGTAGATATATTCCAGTACCATGCCGGTATATCTACTGCATCAATACCTCCCATATAGGACATGTCAGGTAGGACAGGGTATCAAGTATCAGGGGTTAGAGGTCCAGAGTAAACAGAACAATCAGAGCCAAACTTTCCAGCAACCAC
>NSDO01000406.1:21633-50339 GCA_002286825.1 Lagenidium giganteum
GTGCCAAAGCCAGTGGACAACAAGACGCCATGCCCACAGTCGCAGGTACCACGGCCAGTGGACAACAAGACGCCATGCCCACAGTCGCAGGTGCCAAAGTCAGTGGACAACAAGACGCCATGCCCAAGCTCATCCAAGCCAGTGGTCACTGTGTCACCAGTCACGAACGCCCCGTACTCTGCGGATCACTACGGCGTGTCACCAGTGCCAACGCTGCGACTAGAAGGATACGGCCAGACGCCTCGTCCCGCGCAGAATGTGAAGACGCCATGCCCACAAACCCAGGCGAAGGCTCGGGAAGCTGGCAAGTACCAGGAACCGGCCAAGTACAACTAGACAGGCCGTTGATAGGACGAAGCATCAAATATGAATGTCTTCGTTGTTGATCACAATGCCACGGTTGATGCAATCTCCCAGTAAGGGTGGCTGATGGTCACACCCATCATGCACCCGTCAACCATACCCACCATCAGTCACCTTTTTTGAGTTGGGACAGGCTAGAATGGATTGTTGCCGTGTGCAACAGGTTGCGAGATGGCCAGAAATCCAGGGGATAGCTGGAATCGGTTTTGGCCATTTCATCGCTCATTTGATGTATTGACTGCGTGGTATATGGTTGCTAAGAATTGGGGGTCTAAATGTGAGCTTACAAATCAGAAGACACTTGACCCCAAAAGGATGGTCTCACTTGATTAAACCAAGATAACTATAATAGTACCAATCACCTGCAACCGTTGGATTGGCGACGACCGCTGGTTCTGGGACATCAGACTCAGTCAGCACGCGATGCACCCGAGACCACTTGAGCTTTTGCATTGCCATCACCACCGCCTTCCAAGATCCCAAGCCAAAGCATGACACCAAAGGCACCCATCAAGACGTCGCACCCGTATGAAGCGATGCAGTCGCCGCCGATCATGGAAGACTGCGCCTCTCAGGCTAAGGACAGCGGCGGCGCGCCTGTACTCGTTCAACTGCATTCGTTGCGCCTGCTGATCATCGTGCTGATTGTTGGCGGAGCTCTGGTCGCTGTGCTGACTCCGTTCGCCTTTCTCAATGGCGTCACGATTGCCAAGGTTCCTGGCTCCCGCGATGCGAAGCTTATCGAACAAGACTTGGATTGGTACAACGCACGCGCTGGCAACATTACGTCATTCCTCGAAGGTGCTCTTGGCATGGTCGTGCAGATGATCGTACCAGCTGCACTCATGTGCCTCGCCACTGACAAAGCGCTGGCAGGACGACGCGTCCTCGGTGGCTCAAGCTTGCTGGTCGTCGCTTTCTCGTTTGGTGTGGCATACTTGATCAAGAACGGATTCAGCTCGGTCAACGTGCGTCAGGAGATGCCACAACCGATCCCTCGAGTCGGGCCGTCGGATCTCGCCACGGATACGTCCAATATCTCCGTCGCTCACAATTACACCCCGGTGTCTGCAACCTCGCAAGACCCGTCAGGTAACCCAAGTCAGAGCACTGTCTTGCGGTCAGCTTTCATGATGTCGCCGCACACAGCAAACGAATGTGAAGAAGCCATGCCCACAATCGCAAGCGAAGGCTCAGGAACCTGGCAAGTAACCCGGAAGCGGCCAAGTATAACTAGACAGGTCGTGGATAGGATAAAGCTTTGAAGCAATATTTGAAGCTTTTTATTCTATCCACGACCATGTCATCACACTTGAGACCACGTCAAACATAAGATTACTAATGAACCTTAGTACGAATCGCGATTTATGGGCATTTTTGGAAAGCGGGGGATCTTGACTACCGATTGCCACCTTCAGGTTCTCCAGAAAGTCAAAACTGACTTCGATTGGACCTGTCAAAAATGTTGCCTCCTACGAGTTCCAAAATATTGAATTTTTTATGCATTACTCAGATCCGCAATCGTCTGATCTATCCTGTGGTGTCCTTATCTGCTCCTAATTCTTCCTCAAACCATGTCAAAAGCTTCATTTTATATGCTTCCGACCGTTCTCAACATATTTTCAACAGTGTCAAAAATACTCCGGCGATAAGTGTCAAATTTATAAGTACGATTCCCAGAAGTACCGAAATGAATGACACAAAAGCCAGGACGTTAGTACCAACACCTATGCCGCGAGATCAGTCTTCGTCTTCCGCATTCTAGCGTGCTCATTTTGGGTGGGCTGCCTCTCCAAGCGCATCGCGCTCGTCCTGGTTGCGTTTAGCGCCCAATGCCATCTCCGAATGGCGTGCTCGTCGCGCTACTTTCGTCATCTTCGACGCATCTAACTGCCCCGAGGTTGGTGCAGTGTAGATGGGATCATTCCGGAACTCCTCTAGGACACCTTCGTGTGCATGTAAATGCTGCATACATCACAGACGTTGCTCCTCGGAGATTGGATTCTAATGGTTGGGCAGTGCACGCTCAACAGCTTCCTCATTGACGAGGGGGCAGGCTCTCTTACTTCAGTTTCTTCAGCTCCACGTAACTCTGCATCTCTTAGTAGAGGCGCTCCCAAGTAAAGTACGGCGGCGGCATGATATACTTGTCGCTACTGTAGTACTTCTTGGCTACTCCATCGACTTTCCTCTGCGTGTGAACACGCACAGGCACAACCTCTCCAGTTTCCACGGCAAGCTTCGTAAACCATTTCACAAGCCATGCCAGATCCACCTTCGACGCGTGCTTGTTCAGCTGGTTAACATGTGCTTTTGGCGAGATGATGCCCTCGCGGATTCGCTCGTTGTGTCGTTGAGCCGTCAACGCAGAAACACCAGCGGACACCGCGCCCACGGTGCCGCTCAGCCGTCTCCGTCTGCATAAAAACAATCAACGTCAACTGATGTCGGCGAGACAATTTTTGACAAAAATGAAATCGCCGTTTTCTCGAAACTTCACTTCAGTGCGAAAATCGGTGTTCCAACGTTTGAGGCCTTTTTCTCGGCAACAAGGCGCATTATATTGAGCAGGGTCACAACAGGATCTGGATAGAGTCACGACGGTGCCCCGAGTGTAACTGCAGTTATCTTGACCTCACACATCAATATAACTTGGGTTACACGTGGAATCAGGTTACTCAACATCTCTCGCGTGAGAGCGGCAAAGAGAGGCAGCGGGAATGACACAGCGCGGAAACACCGCGAAGACATCACGGTGAGTGAGAAGGCATACACACAAGAGAGCATCAGCGAGCGACGCACGTGCCCACTGATCTCGCTTGTTTGTTGATCGTCAGGCGCTGCTTCGAATCATCACGTGCACCAGAGCTGCAAAGAGTGGCAGCACGAGCCCGCGCGCGGCTGACACAGCACACACGTGCGAATACACTGCCAATACAGTATTTTAAGCGCGAAGGTAAGCACAGGATCATCACGCTCGATGCACGTGCCCGCTTGTTTTTGATCGTCAGGCGGTGTGAGCGTCTCAACTTCAAAGCCCGTCACTGGTTGAGCATGAGCTTATGCGCCACTGCAATTCCATGATTTGCTCATGGTACTCACAATGATGCGTGGTCCAGGTGTGTCCTGCACGATCACGAAGAGTGTTTTGGCATGACAGAGTGAATGCAGTGAGAACGATKCTGCTGGTGATGGCTAGCGCACATGCACGAAATCACGAGATGGTAAGAGTCAGCATGGATGTATTGAGCATCGTTAGCTACGTGCAAGTGATGACGTGCGATTTCTCCTTCAGGTGCTTCGATATGGTGTTGAGTGTAAGCTTATGGGAAACATGAATGGACTCAATTTGAGCCACAGCATCGTCGTGAACGATACCATGAGCTTGTGCAAACTCATCAATCGCATCAATGACTTGCTTCCTTCGCCAATACATCTTCCGCTCCTTGTCGGATCGACGCCAGCGACTGCCGTGCTCCCGATCAAGGGACTGAATTGAGGGACCACCATCTAGACCAACCCTCCACTCGCGCCAGAGGTCCGCACACGTGGCAATGCTTCAACGGAGTACGTATGCTGCTGGTGGTCGTGCCAAAGGGGAATTTGTCAGCTAACTGGAGTTGGAATCTACTTGCAGATGGACCGACACTCCTGAATCAGAACACATAGGTCGGTCACAGCGGTCATGCTGGCAATGGACGCACGCACATCATTGACAGCAGAGGTGAGTTGTACGCTCTCAGCGCGCAGCGTCCGCATCACTTCGTCGAGTTGTGCTTTGCTGATCAATTTTGGCACGATTTGCCGCAGGTCACCTGCGCCGGCGGAACAAGGTTGTTAGCTTCGTCTCGAGCATGGCAGACGTACGCTTTGTACGCGTCCGTGGCGAACAATGGGTGCTTCCATATCGGGTGGTCTGCACAACGAGGTAGCAACGCCGCAGAGTCGTGCAAAAACACCACCCACAAGTGCTTCAATAGTGTCAAGAATCCCCCAGTGGCAATGTTCTGTGATTCTTGGCTCATGTACTTTTCCCAAATTGGATCAATAAATCCAAACACCATATGCTGCAGTTCGACAGGTGGCTCACTAACACCACGAGGAAGAAAGAACGTTTGGTGATCAGCTGGAAAGCCGGTGAGTGCTCGCTTCGCTTTGCGTGGCAAGGCTGTTTGGTAGCAATCTTCCATGGATGGCATATTCCAGCGACCTAAGCGACGTATCTGAGTCTCTTCAGCTCCTGCAAGTTCTGTCATTTGGCAACCTGAGCCACGCGCTGCGTGCGTTCGGGCCTTGGACGCCAAACCAACGGCATTGAAAGCTCTGCATGTGGCCCAGTACATGGTGTCGTAACTGATGGCTTGGGTCCGATCCTTCGTCTTTCCCTCCAACGGCTTGATGTCGTACCAAGCACGGGCATCCATAAAGTTTGGAATTGGTTCTTTTTCGATGTCAAAACACCAAACCAGAAATTTTGCTAACGCGCCAATCGGAACATATTCAGCTTCTTCCCCGTCACTTGAAAGCGCGTGATTTCGTCACCAGGGTTCAAGACCAGAGTCTGGCACCAACGCATAAGATCTCGTTGTCTTCCTTCGTACGACTTGCGCGTGTTGGTTGGTCCTGAAGCCTTCTCACGTGCCAACGTTTGGCGCACGCAGTCACGCTCTTCGTCACGATAGCTCGCACCCTCCATTTGCTTTTGTGGGAGCCGCTGAGGGTCGCGCCGTTTGGTAAGTACCAATAACCATTTGCGTTTTGGTTACTCACGTTACGTCTCAAATTCCACGTGACACGGGCCCGACGCACAGAGACATCAAACCTAGCCCCACCGAAGATAACCCTTCATAAGAACCGAAACATTATTATGTTTGACGTGGTCACATTTGTAAACTTAACAGAGTTTTGCGTTTCACACATTGTGTAAAACAGGTCTCGTGTTGTGTGAAACGCAGCACTCTGTTAGTTTTACACCTGTGACGCTAGATTAATGTATATAGCACAAACATTGGGATAAATCCAGTCAGCAAAGTGAACATGTTGAAGCCGTTAGCCCTACCCCTCTGCTAATTCACCCACAAGCCTTGGTCAATTGCTCCAATCAGCTGGCTTGATTTTCGCGGGTGTGTGCGTACTTTGTTCTTGTAGCGAGAATAGAACCTGCCACTGGTCCTTGTATAGGAAGATGCGCAGCGATCCATCGCCAAACGACGCTGGTCGGGATGGACACAGTCGCAGTTCTTCGACGTCGTTGGTGGAGTCGACGCCACGCGTGTTCTTTTGCGCGTCTCTCCGTCGCTGCTCCACTCCGCTCCACGCGCACGCGTGTTTGTCGCGCCTGAGTGGCACCGCACAGCAGCGCCATTCGTGATTGTGACGACTACCAATCACATCAAGTAAACATGCGCACCCGTCTCGAAGTATGCGAGCGCTTGTCCGAGACCAACGAAGGCGGAACGGTCGACGTCGTCGGGGCACTGCCTGGTGAGCCTGTGACGCCACAAAATCGCTTCCAGCAGATGAAGTCGCCACTGGCGCTGGAAGGCGCAGCTGACGGTGCTGGCAGAGCGCCAGGCGGCGCCCTGCGCCATGGCGGAGCACCAGACCTGCGGTCCAAGGAGAGTCTCGGGCTGCTTGCGCAATACGCAGTGGTCGGGATGGTATACTCGGTCTTGCCCGGCACGATCTACCCCTTCCTCCAGAACTACCTCAACGTACAGGGCTCGCAGACTGTGGCGGCGAGAACGCTCGTGTCCATTCCCTGGTCGTTCAAGGTGTTCTACGGCGTCATCACCGACTGTTTTCCGATTGGGGGCTACCGACGGCGCCCATACATGCTCCTGGGCTGGTGCCTGTGCTTCAGTATGCTGGTGATCATGGCGAGCATGTCGCTGGGGAAGCCATACTTCCCTGACCCGTCCGTCCGCAACGTGAAGCCCGAGAACTACACAGACGAACAACGCGCCAGCCTCAATCCAAGCGCGCGTGACCAAGGTGGCAAGTTTGTCGTGCTGATGATGCTGGCTAGTGTGGGCTATCTGATGGCGGATGTGGCCAGCGACGCCGTCGTGGTCGAGTTTGCGCAGCGCGAGCCAGAAGACATCCGCGGACGCACTCAGACAGCCATCTACACAGTACGCACAGTGTTCATGGTGCTTGGCAACATCGTTACAGCGTTTACGTTCAACGGAGTGGACTATGGTGGTAGCTTTTCGTGGACGCTGTCGTTTCCTCAAGTGATGCTGCTGCTCGCGGTATTCTGCGCGCCTATCCTCCCGATCACGTGGCTGTTGATCAAGGAAGACCAGTTCGATGCACGAGGCTTTCAAACCCACGTACAGGAGCTATGGGAGCTACTGCAGACAAGGGCCGTGTACCAGGTGATCGCTTACAAGTTCTTCTCTGGGTTCTTCGAGAATTTCACGTTCGTGTCGCAGGACCCGATGCAAACCTACTGGGCGCATGTGACGCCCATGAACGAAAAGATCGGACAGATCCTCATGCTCGGGGTTATGGCGGTGACGCTTGTGTTCACGGGCAAATATGGCCTCGGCTGGGACTGGCGCGTGGTCACTGTCATTACAATGGTGTCGTCGGTGGTGTTGGATGCAGTGTGCATGTTCCTCGTCACCTGGGACGTCGTTCGCCACCAGTGGTTCTGGCTCGGTATTCCAGTGGTGGAGCAGCTTCCGCTGGCAATGTGCTTTATCGTGTCGACGTACGTTGTGGTGGAGCTGGCCGAACTGGGTCATGAAGGTGCGCTGTATGGTTTGCTCACAACAGTCTCCAACCTCTCAGATCCATTTGCCAAGACGATTTCCAAGAACGTCGACGCTCCCTTCAATATCACGAACGAAGACATCCAGAACGACACGCACGATGTCCGAGTCAAGATCACGATCACCCTGGTCATCATGTACAGCATGAAGTTGCTGTCTCTGGTGTGGCTGCCACTGCTGCCGTCGCAAAAGCAGGATACGCAGGTGCTGCGCGCGGAAGGCGGATCCAACCGAGGCATGGGGCTGGTCACGGTCACCTACATTGCTTTTGCGATGGTGTGGTCAGTGTCAACCAATTTGATGTCCATGTTCCCATCCACTCGTTGTCTGACAGTCGCAGGCGGTGCGGGCTGCGAGAACAAGCGGTGACAGTGCTGATCGTCGCCATTCGTGGTGGCCAGTTCGTCCATTGCTGTGCAGGAAGTTTATGAGTTCATGAATGTGCCGAACGCGTGCGCGTCGCCTGAATATAATATTACGACCTTCACGTCTTCGCTTAATCACTGTTCACACCTCTGACATTGGTGCATCGCGCCTCACAGGCATCTGCTGCTGGCGAATGCAATTCCACAAAACGCCGGACGAATGGCGGTGCTCACATCCTGTCATCTGTGGGTGTGTGTAGCTGGCTGTGACATTTAATTGGCGTGGAGCCCACCACGGGATCCAAGACCTCGCGGATTCTTCCAGGTCTCGGCTCATGCCAAAGCGAATGGCCCCACAAAAGATCAAAATCGTCCGAATCAGACACGTACACAGTGCTCCCCTCGCTTTCCAGTTGCTTTGCGTTACAGACGTTAATCAATGTCAAGAAGTAGCGAAGACGTTGCGGGTGTCGCTCTCGGCGTCGCTCCTGACGTTGCTGGTGTCGCTTTCGGCGTCGTTCGCAGCTCGGCAGGCTGACGAGAGGGGGGGGGGCGGCACATATCTGACAGCCAGCTTAAAGTCAAAATGGTGGATGAAACAGCTAACTGCACGGCCAACATGCCGGCTCAGGATTGCCGTTCGGTCAGGATGCGCAGATGCATTCAATGCATCTATTTCAGTGGAGGTTTTTTCCATTATCCCGAACCGCATTGCGCCTTGAGTCCTTCACAAAATCCTTCACAATATTGCGTTTTCGTGAGGGAATCTGCTCCGCGGTTGTGGCCATCGTATTTACGCCCATGCCCGGTGGCGCTGGCAGAACAAGTGTGCTGGTGGACGAACGTGGTGGCACACCGATGCCATGCCCATCTCGTTGGTTCTGACACAACACTCCGCACCCCCCCCGTAGCCATGGAGGTCAGCAGCCCGTGCATAATCCCAGCATAACCACAACACACTCTGCAGAACCCATGACCGCTCTGCCGTGTGAAATCGCGCCTCGAAGACCCAGCAGCCACAAGCGCTTCAACACTTTTTGCGATGACGTGCATGTCGTTATTGGTGCAGACATCGACGTGTGACGCAGTGTGTGCTGCCACGAGTCGTGGGTGCTTATGGAAGTGTCGTCGTGGCCCACGACGACACTTCCATGAGCAGATTCGTCGACAGTTCCCATATTCAAGCTCAATGTGCACGTGGGGGCAATATCGCGTCTAGCCCCATCAACGCGCTGGTCTGGATGTGAAGTAACGAGTTTAAAACATTTGGGATACAATCATCAAGATAAATTTCCGCTGCTTTCATTCTGTCGAATGAACTGTGCCGAGGCTTTGACCCCAGCGGGCAGTTGAACTACGCAGGAAGATTCCCAGATTCCACACCCATCGATGCACCACCCAGATCAATCGCTTTCAACAGCGTATGATTAGTGGCAGGTACATCGTAAGCATCTGTCCCCTTTTCCAACGAGTGTGTTGGGCACAAAACTATGTTTTGGAGGTTTGGAGCCCGTCAGCAGGTGGTGAACTTCTTCAGTTCCACCTGATGTGCTGCCACTGACGTGTTGATGCCAGGCCACTGGAACCCGTTGGTGGCCCGTTGCCTGCGTGTCTGCGTGCTCACTCGAGCATTCTTCCTCTTCGAATCAAGCCGCCCGTGACCTCAGGCTCCAACATGAAGCTTACGTTTGCTCTGACGACTGTGGCGACTGCTCTGTGGAGCTCGCCAGTGACTGCGTGGTGGGATAACGGCCACATGCTGGTGGGCCAGGTCGCGACGCAGTTGATGGCGCCGAAGGATGTGGCGACGATCGAGAGCGTGCTGAGCAAGTGGGAAGCCGACTTCCCCAACACCAACACGATCACCACGGCCGCCATCTGGCCTGATCTCGTCAAGTGCAAGAAGGTGACGTCGTACTGTACGTCGCCATTGACGCCATCGCTTGGCCAGATGGAGGAATGGCACTTCGTCGACCTGCCCGTCAACACGGACGGCAGTGACTGGAACGGCAAGGAAGCCGACTTCGACCTGTTCAAGGAGTCGCTTGGTGGCGAGGCCGTCGATTTCATCGAGAAGTCGATGTCGATCATGGCCACGACCAAGTCCAACTGGGCCGCCAACCTTGTGCTCCGCAACGTCATCCACGTCATCGGTGACTTGCACCAGCCGCTGCACACGGTTGGCGGTGTCACGCCTGAGCTGCCAAAGGGCGACCAGGGTGGCAACTCGTGGGTCTTCCAGCAGCCGTGCCCGGCTACCAACCTGCATGCTTTGTGGGACGCTGCTGGCGGTGAATACTCTCTCAACAACTGGGCGCCAAAGATCGACTTCCAGGACAAGTTGGAGAAGAACGCGACCGAGTTGTTGTCGTACTTGCCGTCGGCGGCGGACGGTATCGATTTTGAGCAGTACAAGGACCTGCCATACGAGAAGTTCCAGGAGGCCATGGTGAAGGGCAACGGCATCAAGTCGATCATCCTGGACTCGTACAACTACGCCCAGAACATGCTTTACCCATCGCTGGATCTCACGAACATCAGTGACAAGAAGGACATCACGGTCGTGTGCCCTGCGGACTGGTACTTCACGTGGGCGGCGCAGGTTGCTAAGATGCGCATTGCCCAGGGTGGCAAGCGTCTCAGCGTCGTGCTCACTCAGTTCGCGCGACAGCTCCGAGCCCGTGGCTTGGGCGCTTAGACAAACTACCAGTTTAAATCCACTGTAAATTCAGTATTTGTTGTAGCTAGATGTCTATGCTCAGTGAACTTGTCTCTCAGTTCGGCAATGTAACTCGACGCCAAACCATTGTGCACAATACGGCATCTCTACATTTGTTATACACTGGTACATGTGAACAATACAGCACATTCCAAAACGCAACTATCACAATCACTACGAACGGATACTTGGTCGCCCGTCTACGGAAACTGAACACCAACGAGCTTGCCGTAGCGCGTCTTGCAGTTGTCCGACAGACGGAATTGCAAGTCGTTGGCAGCCACGCGATCAATGAGCTCGAGGCAGTACGGCTTGACTTTGGCTGGGACGTGGAAGGCTTTGCGGAATTCTGGCGTGTAGTCGTCGATCTTTCCTTTCTTGATGCCAACAGCTTCGCACTTCAGCAAACTTTCTTGCTCCAATCGCTGAGTAAACGTCAGGGTTGGGTACTCACTCATGAGTTCGTTACCACACTCGGACAAAGCGGACGCCACTTCAATCGCAGCATCCATCGCGGCGTCTTTCTCCTCTTGATCATGCACAGGATCATTGATATCTCCATTTTGACTCGATAGCTGGCGGTAGTAGCCTTGACGATAGCTGTATCTGTAGTCGTCGTCAGAGTCGTAGCTGTAGTAAGATTCATCAACCGCATCAAGGTCCTCGCTTCCGTAGTAGTAATAGTCAGAGTCGTAGTACGAGTCAGAGTCTTCATCTGTGTTGGGAGCTGGAGCTGGCGTTGGCTCGGCGGAGGCTGTTGGAGCCGATGTTGGCATCGGGGTTGTGGATGGCACAGGCACAGGTGTCGGTGCGGCCGATACGTATGGTCTCATCGATGGAACAGGGCCGAATGGTGTATATGATGGAACTGGTCCATATGGTCTGTACGATGGCGCTGGCGTTGGCTCGACGGAGGTTGGCGCTGGGGTCGTCGTTGGAAGTGGCGTCGGGACAATCGTTGTGTTTGGCGCCACTGTGGGCACCGTTGTCGGAGCAACAGTAACGTTTGGCATCACTGTTGGCATTGTCGTTGGCATGACTGTCTCGTTTGGTGTCGTGGTTGGCACCGGTGTCGGCGCATCCGTCGCATTTGGTACGGTCGTGGGCACTGGTGTTGGCACTGACGTCGTGTTTGCCGTAGGAGCTGGAGAGGGCGCCGCAGTAGCGTTTGGACTCATTGTTGGAACTGGCATTGGAGCGACTGTGGCATTCGGTGAGGTTGTCGTCACTGTGGTCGGTGACGATGTTGGCACCACGGTGACAGTTGGTGTCAGTGTCGGCACTGGTGTTGGTGCAGCAGTCGCGTTCGGCGTCGTCGTTGGCAACGGTGTAGGGGTTATGGTGGTGTTCGGTGCCGTCGTAGGTAATGACGTCGGAGCGGCCGTTGCGTTTGGAGTCGTAGTCGGTACCGGCGTTGGCACCACCGTGGCGTTTGGCATCATCGTCGGTGCAGCTGTGGCGTTTGGAGTCGTCGTTGGCACTGGTGTTGGAGCGGCCGTTGCGTTTGGAGTCGTAGTCGGCACTGGCGTTGGCACCACCGTGGCGTTTGGCATCATCGTTGGTGCAGCTGTGGCGTTTGGAGTCGTCGTTGGCACTGGTGTTGGAGTGRCCGTGACGTTTGGAGTCGTAGCCGGCACTGGCGTTAGCACCACCGTGGCGTTTGGCATCATCGTCGGTGCAGCTGTGGCGTTTGGAGTCGTCGTTGGCACTGGTGTTGGAGCGGCCGTGACGTTTGGAGTCGTAGTCGGCACTGGCGTTGGCACCACCGTGGCGTTTGGCATCATCGTTGGTGCAGCTGTGGCGTTTGGAGTCGTCGTTGGCACTGGTGTTGGAGCGACCGTGACGTTTGGAGTCGTAGTCGGCACTGGTGTTGGCACCACCGTTGCGTTTGGTGTTGCCGTTGGCACTGAGGTTGGTATGACCGTAGCGTTTGGCGTCGTTGTTGGAACCAGAGTTGGCAAGACAGTAGCGTTTGGCGTCGTCGTCGGGGTTGGTGTTGGAGCGACCGTGGCGTTTGGTGTCGTCGTTGGCACGGACGTTGGTGCGACAGTAACATTTGGCGTCGTTGTTGGCACTGGCGTTGGCAGTGGCGTCGTCGATGGAGTTGGTGTTGGCGCCGGCGTTGGCTCAGGGTTCGGCGCAGCCCACACATAGCTTGGACACTTGATCTGATGCGACTCAAGAACAGTTTTCAAGTACGGACCGATCTTGTAGGAATAACTGAGCTCACCGAGGTTCTCAGCGTCCACAAAGTCGCGGTACTTAGTGCCCACTCCCTCAAAGAACTGCTTGGTATCGCTCGCTTGGTTCACGGGTTGGTCGTTGAGCATCATGTGCACATACGAGTCACTCGAGATTGTCACGCCATTCAGCTCTCCAACAGCGCAACTACTAAAGAGATCGTACGTTGCGCTGCGCGCGACGGTCTCGATATCAATGCTGTTGGTAGGGTCGTATCGACACCGGTTGAAGATGAACAGCGCCATGTCGACTGTCGTGTGGTGGCCGTAAAACACTGGGTCGTATGGAGATGCCATGGAGCTCATCGTACCACCCAGCGCGTTGTGCACGGGGTTGTGGAAGCGCGATTCGATCCTGTCCGACAGCAAAGCATGTGCGTCTCTGGTCGCGACAGTCTCGTTGAACACGTCGAGCATGGACAAAAAGGCGGGACCAACGTCGTCGATGATTGTGTCCTTCTTGGACCACTGACCTCGCATGATGCAGCCTTCACATTTCCCCGACGCCTTGCCGTTCGCGTTCGAACACGCATGTCCGGCGACGCCCTTGCTAATACATTTGCCATAAGACAGTTCGATGCCTGCAACCACCTGTCGCTCGCCGACGGCATCGCTGGTCGTGCTTCCTCCTCCGAAGTCTCGGAGAAATGAAGAACACGCCTCGAGGTTGTTGCACGGCGTCTTCTTGGCCAATTCCTTCGCTGAGTCCTCGAAGTAGTTCCAGTATGGCAACGTCACGCAGGCGAACTTGTCGTCCAAGCTTCGCAGCATCTTTTCGTATGCGACCAGGAATCGTCGATGCCACAACACAAACGCACAGGTGTTGTGCGAATGAAGCGTATTCATGTAGTCGGCGTGGACGGCGGCGAAGCGGAACTGATAGCCCCTGTCCATGGCTGTTTCCACTGCTTCAAGATACAAATCTGCGGGATGGCCGGTGTTAGCAAGGTGAAAACATGACAAGCAAGTTATGCGACTTACTTTTCTCTTGTGCGGTGTATGCGTTCCAGCTTTTGCGAACTCGCTTTTCCGTGCACTGCCGCTGGTTGGTGTCAAGAACGTCGGTGCCATCGGCGGTCGCGACGTCGTGGGCAAGGAAGCTCACGATGCCAACCGCCAGAATCAGCAGTCGTCGGAGGCGCAACATCAAGCTATCAGAGTAGACGCAGCGGGTGGTTGGGAGGACGTGTCGGCGAGAACGAATTCTGACAAGTGAGAGCTGTCGGTGCAGGAGACGTCGCGATCGTGCCGACCGCCGGCGAGATCATGTCCTGCACATATGGACGTGCCGCAGTTGATCGATTTGGATTTGAAGGACCGCGCAGCCACATATTGCATGCCGTATGAGCGAGTCCATTCATGAGGCGATTCCACCCGCAGACTTGGTGCAGATGGCGCCTGTCGACCGCAGTCACCGCCAACGCATCCAAATCAAATCCTGGCACCAAGACGTAACAGCTGTTGAAGCGATGTGAACCTGGTGGGTGACGACTGTTGAAGCCAATCAAACCTCATCCTGGCGTCACATGCGATGGCTTGGGTGCGGCACAAAGCTCCATGCAACATGTGTCCCACTTCTACGAACCTGAAGATAGTGAACGCTCTGGTGACGATCATTCAAATGATCTTGACGAGGTTGCTGGTGGTGATTGACAAGGCCTTAAGCGCTGAATGGAGCAAATAGCTTTGGAGCCGCGAAGACGACGGATTGCGTTGGATGGAATTGCACGTCAACTGTCGCTCATAAACCGAGGCAATCAGCCAAACAAATCGATGGCGTTCCAGCTTTGTTGAAGGTGCAGTCCGTGAGCATGAAGGTCAGCTGCCACCGCATGAAGGCATGCTTTCATCTGCACGAGTTAAGGCATTCGATCCACAATAAACCATCACTTGAGTGCGGTACCGGACGAGTTTTTTCGATGGCGCACATGGGCTCTGGAGAGAGCCCTCGCACCCGACACCGAGTGGCTGGAGCGTACCAGTCATCGTCTGGGAGGCCAGTTGGTGTGCGCGTCCAAATACGATTTGCGGCGCATCACATCACGTGCATGGAGGTCACCGTTATGATTTCTGGCGGGGGAAAGGATGGACGGACCGTGCCTGTCGAAATTGATCGGTCACACCGCACGGACATGGATGAACGAACGACGCTCTCTGCAAAAGGGCACGGAACTCGGTGGGTGTGGGGTGTATATGTGTGTATATGTGTGTGCTACGGATATATCGCTGTGCGGTAAGGCACGTCGACTTAAGCCTCCACCTTGGAGACGACACCGGCGCCGATGGTGCGGCCACCTTCACGGATCGAGAACTTCATGCCGGATTCAAGCGCAATTGGCGAGATGAGCTCAATGTCGATGGCGGTGTTGTCGCCAGGCATGACCATCTCAGTGCCCTGCTTGAGCTGGATGCTGCCCGTGACATCGGCAGTACGGAAGAAGAACTGTGGGCGGTAGTTGCTGAAGAATGGCGTGTGGCGACCACCTTCTTCCTTCTTGAGCACGTACACTTCGGCCTCGAACTTGGTGTGTGGCGAGATGGTGCCTGGCTTGCAGAGCACCTGGCCACGGAGCACATCTTCACGCTTGAGACCACGCAGCAAGAGACCGACGTTGTCACCGGCCTGGCCGCGGTCGAGCGACTTCTTGAACATTTCCACGCCCGTGCACGTCGTCTTGGTTGGCGTCGAGCGGATGCCAACAAGTTCGACTTCATCACCGGTGTTGATGATGCCCTGCTCCACACGGCCCGACACGACGGTACCACGGCCCGAGATCGAGAACACATCTTCGACTGGCATCAGGAATGGCTTTTCGAAGTCACGCGTTGGCGTTGGGATGTACGCATCGACTTCCTCCATGAGCTTGAGCACGGCATCGCGGCCAATGTCGTGGTCGCGGGCCTCAACGGCAGCGAGGGCCGAGCCACGCACGACTGGGATGTCGTCGGCAGGGAACTCGTACAGGTCGAGCAGTTCGCGGATTTCCATCTCGACCAGCTCGAGCAGTTCCTCATCGTCGACCTGGTCGACCTTGTTCATGAAGACCACCAAGGCGGGCACGCCGACCTGACGGGCGAGCAGGATGTGCTCACGCGTCTGCGGCATTGGGCCGTCACCGGCCGACACGACGAGGATGCCACCGTCCATCTGCGCGGCACCCGTGATCATGTTCTTGACGTAATCGGCGTGACCGGGGCAGTCGACGTGGGCGTAGTGGCGGTTCTCGGTCTCATACTCGACGTGGGCAGTCGAGATGGTGATACCACGGGCACGCTCCTCTGGGGCCTTGTCGATGTCTTCGTAGCTCGTGAACTTGGCGCCGCCCTTCTCGGCCAGCACGCGCGTAATGGCGGCCGTCAACGTGGTCTTGCCGTGATCGACGTGGCCAATGGTGCCGACGTTCAAGTGCGGCTTCGAGCGCTCGAAGGTGGCCATACCACGGCGCACCACATTCTTGGCCTGCTGGTTGAGCAATTGACGCAGGAACACCATCGTTGTCGTCACGAAGCTGTGGTCTTCTCGATCTGCTTGTGAGCGCCCGAACGGATACGCAGGCGGCGCCAGTGGACGCCAGTCAAAGGCCCGCGGCGGGCCGGGTCCCGCGGGAGAAACCCATTAGGGAGGGAGGGTTACCCCAATCGCACAACCCACCCGTTGGAGTATGGAGATAGAGTACACACCACCAAAATTGGGGTAGTGGGTTTGAGAGTAAGTGTTCCGGAAACCCACCCGTGCCCGTTCGGACAAGAGTGGATGGTCGGGGTCGGCAGGGCTGCAGACCGCAGGTTTGGGTGAGCGCGCTGATTGGTCGAATATCTTTGGTTTTGGATGGTTTGATTGGAGGAAATCCGGCGTGAGAACAAAGACAAGAAGTGAGCCTGTACTGTAGAGCTCCTTAACACAGGGTGCATGAATGCGAAAGGCGGTCATGATGCCGACGCCGACCGACGTCGGTGATGATCGTCGCTGCGTGCAATGGCTCATCGGCATGAGGTGTCAGGCAGACGATCACGCAGTTGATGCACATCTGCTGCACAAGAAGAATTCCCACAATAACGCGTTGATGGCGTATCTCCGTGAACGACAGTCCCTGCTCTGCCCTACGTCACGTGACCTGCACGACGCCATTCTCGAAATACTTTGGCAATGGCGTTGCTGGAACGGCAGCAACCGTCCACGAGACTGTGCGTCTGGCCGGGCGCCGTTGTTGTGCTGAGTGTGCCATCAGCGCGCTGAAGCAACCCTCAGCGTCAGAGCACCTCGCGATGGCCGCCGCTCGCCGCGCGTGGACCGACAAGGCTCTGCCTCATGCAGTTGCGCCAGAAGCCGATCCGAACGCGACGTCTTCTTCTTCTTCGCTGCCACCACCGAATGGATCGCGTTGGCGCTCCTTCGTCAGCGCCGTCGGAGGCGTCGCGTACCTTGGCGCGACGTTGCTTGTGAGCGTGCGCTTCCTGTACACGTCGAGCGTGCACTTGGCCAACGACTTCTTCTGGTCCGACCTGAACGTCACGGGCGCCGGCGCGTTTGTGGCGCTAGCCTTCAACACGCTCTCGCGTCGCGGTCTCGACAACAGCTCCAACGGGAATTCGAGTCATGGCGTGGTCGTGGATCTGACGTCACCAATGTTGGCGTCGGCCGCAGCGACCGACGACCTGCAGCTCATCCGGTTCTCGCCTCACTACGCGCGTTTTGTGCAGTTCAATCGCCTGACAAGCGTCGAGAACGGCATTGCAAGTCTGCGGCAAACGCCCGTCGAGCAGCTGCTGTGGGTGTGCACGCAGTACTGCTGGGTGGACTTCGACCGTCGCTGGAGCATGGCGCACACGGCTGCCCGAGCTGAGCGCTGTGAGCGATCGTACGCGACCAATGGCGCTGTATACCTCGAGGGCGTGCTGCGTAACACAGGGCTGGACATGATGATGGCCGCGTGGGGCCCCGAGTTGACGATCGGCATCGCCACGCCACTGCAAGAGCTGCCTGGTGGTGCTGAGTTCATCGAAGCGTGGCGGTCGCACACGATAATGCCGCTGGAGCAAGAGGTCGCGTACTGGCGCAACAAGGGCATCACGCAGTTCAAACTGCAGTACAACAACAACGTCCAGATCGGCGTGGACGACCGTATTGTCATCATGAGCGCGCTGGGTGTCACCAGTGCATTAACGATCAAGCACATTGACTACGTCGTGCGAGCGGCGTCGCAGACCACCAACAAGATGTTCTGGGGCGCTGCCAACGACTTCTGGGCGCTGGACGAAGGTAACACGAAGATCGCTGGCATGAGCCTCGTGCGCAACACGTCCCAGTTCTTCGAACGAGTGGGCATCTCGATGGAACAAGTGCACCTGAACGACGGCCAACTACCGTCGCCACTGACTCCGCAGGACCAGCTTTTCCGCGCTGCGGTGGGGCCGTTTGGGTCGATTGACATGTTTTGGACGGCTGTGCCGAGCAGCGTGGTTGATCTGCAGCAGCGCATGTTTGACATCGTGAACCGAATCGTACTCAGCAGCTCTGAGGCGCGAGTGTCGTTCCTGTCGATCACTGAGCGCCGGTGGATGTATTACTCGCCTCGGGTGTGGGTGACGCCGAATGTGATGGCAGTCCTCTGTGCAGTCGATCGCCCAACGTGACGTACGTGACGCAGCCGTTCCGCTTCGATGATACGTGCAGCCAACCTATCTCAGAAGGCGGTCTCGTGACACGACCAGCGCTGTTGTTCGCCTATCTCGCTTTCGTAGCCGCTGATATGCCAAAGCGTGCCATCGAGATGGACGCCGCGGTAGTGTGTGCCACCGGTGCAGTCGACCAAGATGGTTGCACAGAGTGGTTGCAACAGCTTCATGCTTTCGTCACCAGGTTTCTCACCGAGTCCGATCGAGACCACATGGCCGTCCTGGCAGCCACTGCTCTCCACGATGTGGTGAGCCTTCAGCTCGAGGTGATGCAGTATGCTCTCGATCCTGGTGGCACCGCGAGCCTTCTTCGCCATCCCGTCTTAAAAAGCGAAGATGAAGACGACGGCTGGAACTTTTTCGGCTGGCTTTGTGTGGCAGATTGGGTGCGTGGAAACCGAGAAGTTGTGGCGTTCGAAGGCGACCACGGTATCATGACGTTAATGTCGGCGTACTCGCGGGATATGGAGATGCAGCCGAGGGTCAGTGAAGTTCCGAAAAGTCTGTCAATATACTTGCTGGCGGCCGTCCAGTACGTGACTCTGGTGTTATGTGGCGTCGCTGCGTTGGTGCTGTTGTACGCCGTGGCGGCACGCGGCAACCTCACGGGTTTGAACTTGCTTGAGTTCAATCGCGTCACTGGCGCCGTCTGGATTGGCCGGCCGTTGTTGGTGGTGCGTGGGATTGTGGCCATTGGCATCCTCAGCACGAGCAACCTGATGCTGATCAACACAGACGAGATGCTGCACATGAAAGAGCCCAACAGTGACTTCTTGGTGAATATCATGACGGCGGGAGAAGCCACGTGGTTGACGTTTGTCGCCAACGACTTGACCGTACTCATGACGCAGGGCTGGACCCAATATTACGCGCCGCTCTGCAATGTGCTCGTGTGGGGGACAGTCGCCGTGTTGCAGTTGGTGGCTCCCATCACCCACTCGGCCACGTTTGACATCGAGTGTGCCTTCGTCACCCCGGATGGCCAAGTCACATGCACCAGCGGGAAGCTGTCGATCGGCAGCTCTCAGCGGCTGCTGACGCTGCTGTTGATTGTCGTCGCCGTCCTGGTTTTGAGTTTTGTGTTGGTGGTTTGTGCCACGAAACGCGATGCCGTTCGGACTGGTTGCTCGCTGCTGTTACCAGGCATCGCGCAAGAGATGTTTTTCGTGAATGGATGGACCCACGGCGGATACTGGTACGTGGACTACGCGTCTGCGGCACTGGCGGGATTACTGGTGATCCAATGCGGTCGAATCAAGCGGTTGTTGGATGTGAAGAGCTGGTCACTGCTCCACGTACGGCACGGAATTGTGTACGAGAACGCCGTTGCGGCCAATGGCGCAACGTCTAGCGATCAGGAGAAGAAGCAGAAAGAGTTGCCTCCGCACATGCGGCACAGCATCCGCATGGCCGTTCCTGTCGATGTGGCTCGAATATGAAGCAGATGGCGATAAAACGCGCGTGGCTGTACGGATGTGTTGCATTCCGATCGCGCCGTTGGGCTTGGGCAAAGTCCAGGTCGCACCATGCCCCGGACGCGTCTTGACCTATCGTTCAGCCAGAAGAGCGCCATTGTAGCCAGCCCTACATGGTCACAAGGTCGGCTCTGTGAATGGGCTTTTGAGACGTTGGGGCTGCTGAGGCCGCCCTCGCGTGGCGCCGTCCAGAAAATCCTAAATGGAGGTGACAAACGCAGCGCTCAACCCCAAGCGGCATCGCAATCGCCTTGCCAGCAATCCACGACTCGAAGACAGCCTTCTGCAATGGTTACGCCAGAAGGAAGCCGCGGGGATCATCGTGACGGATGCTGCAATCACGGTGAAGGCACGCAAGCTGCTGCGCGCATTTGAGACGACCAGCAAGCTGGAATTGACCAAGGGGTGGCTGCAGACATTCAGAGTTCGGTCTGGGCTGCGCTGTCGCACGCTCCATGTGAAGCTCTCTTCTGCTGACGGGAATCGCCCGTCAGCAGAAATGGTTTTCGAGGTAGACTACGCATCTGCGGCGATGGCGGGTTCACTCGTGGTTCAGTGACTGTTGCTGCAGTACCAGCCAGCTGGTTTTGTCGCGTGCATCAAGCCATGCTCTCGCAGGCGATTTCGCGGGGTGCGACGGTGTCAGCGTGAGATGCAGACCTCGAAACATGGCGAGGACTAACAGCTGTTGCGATGGGAGTGATCACGCGTGCGACTCCAACGCCGTGGCCACAAGAATGAACCGAAGGATGGCTTGCAACTCTGCTTGCTGGACGTTCCTAGATGGAAATCGGCTGCGAGCGCCACCAAGCCAAGCTGGAAGACGCGCTCGAGTGCCTCCAAGCGTGTGCACCGATCTCACTTGTCAATTCTCCCGGCACCACCACCATCATCTCCATCCCCTGCCACGCTTGCATCATGTTCAAGAGACTCGGTTTGGCAGCACTAGGGCTTGTGTGCCTGCTGCTGCAAGACCACATTGCTGTGGATGCCACCTCCAGCGCGATTGATACGTCTCGAAGACAATGCACGGAAAAGCGTGTTCGCAAGAGCTGGAGCGCATTCACGCCCAAAGAGAAACGTACGTCGCTCTCGTGGATCGTTGTGGTGTCCTTTTGTCGGAATAACTCACATGCGTGTTGCCAACGAACAGAGCTGTATCTACAGGCCGTGGAGAAAGCCATAGATCTGGGCTACCAGTACCGCTTCGCTGCGATTCACGGCGAGCGGATGAACGTCGAACACGCGCACAATACGTGCGGGTTTCTGTTGTGGCATCGTCACTTCCTGCTGGCTTACGAGAAGATGTTGCGGAGTCTTGGTCCCGAGTTCGTGTGTGTCACTGTGCCGTACTGGAACTACTTTGAGGATGCGACCAAGGAACTAGCCAAGAAGGCGCCATGCCGCAACCTCGAAGAGTGCTCTTCGTTCCTCCAGGACTTTGGTGGAGGTGGCACCACTGATCGTTCGATCGGGCAATCGCAAGTTGTCGCTGGCATCAACGTGTTCTGGGGAAGCTGTGTCAGCAAGGGCGTGGCTGCGCACGCGTGCGGTAATCCAAATGGCAAGGCCGGTGGCAATTGTGAAGGCTGCCTCATGCGTGGGCAGTGGACGAGCAAGACCACGATCATCGACAGTGTCGGCCCTGACTTTTTGTCGATGCTCAACGTGTTCAACGAGACTGCTGCGAGCCAAGACGCACACGCGTTGCTGTCGTCGACGATCGAATCGCGATTCCACAACGGAGTGCATAACGCGCTGAGCGGCACCATGAGCTCGATGGCTTCGCCATACGATCCGATCTTCTTTGGGCATCACACGACGGTCGATATGGCACTGTTCATCTTTAATCGATGTCGCCACGATCCGACCAACAGCATTGACATCGAAAGCGTGGCGCGCAGTGCCACGTACGATCTGTTTGATCGCTGCGACGTGCAGTCGTTGGATGGCGTCTCCATTTCCAGCGACTCGGACGTTCATATGATGCTTGGTGGCTTGCCGGTTGGACAAGCGGATGATACGACGCAGTTTTTCGAGGGACTGGGCAGCAAATACCGCGACTTTGTCAACTCGGAGAACCTCGGTGACCTCAGCTACTCGTACAAGCTTGGCCCGTACCTGCGGAAGCTGCTTGAGTCCCACCAGATCAAGTGTCCGAGCTACGTGTGGGCCGAACCGAACCCCGAGCCTCGCCCTTCGCCAAAGCCAACGCCAAGCCCCACGCCAAGCCCCACGCCGAGCCCCACACCCAGCCGAACCGTGGAAGAAGAGACGCCGACGCCAACTCCAAACCCAACGCCTGATGAGTTCGATGACGGCAAAGTGATGGACGATGTCGACTACGACTACGAAGAGTATAATTCCTCGATGGTCGCAGTGCTGGAAGTAGTCGACACTTTGTCCTCATGCGGTCAAGAGCTCGTGACCACGTACCCAGACATGACGTACACGCAGCGCCTGGAGCAGGAGAGCGTGCTCAAATGTGACGCCATTCGCCGCAAGAAAGGACAGCTGGACGACTACTCGCCCGAGTTCCGCCAAGCGTTCCGAATCCCCGACACCGTCAAGCCATACTGTCTCGAACTCATGACCCGCGTCGACGCCAACGACCTCGAGATCCGCATGTCGGAGTCGTGCAAGGAGCGCTACGGCGCGCTCACGGGCGTCACCTTGAACTGAGCGCTCGTCGATATCGAAATTCCGGTGAGAGCACCTGAATTATAATGAATATCACTGTGCGTGTTGATGTTGCTAGCCAGCGCTTCAAAGGTAGTTTCGCATCTCGAAAAGGCAACAACCGACAGACAGATTAGTTACCTGCCGCCAAGGGGATAGGGCGACGGCAAAGATGGCGACGACTGCCCGAGTCAAAGACGAACATGGCGGAGCTGGCGGTCGAGTTGCTACGCAAGTACACACAAACACACATGTGAAGTGGCGTCTCGCAAGCGCCGACGGGGCTGTCGTGACGATGCATTGGGCAAGGATGAACTTGAGGAGGGAGGTGGAGCACACGGTGGCGACGGAGACGGCAGCCATGCTACCGCAACGACGGTGTCCAAACGGCGACCACTGCAGCGACTATGGAAGGCGCTGAATGTGTTGCAGGTAGCGGGGGACTGCCGTCACTGAGTATCTCCGAATGTGCGCACTCCCAGGCGTGCACGTGCGTGATGTTGGTGTCGTGTCAGCGCCGCCACACATCGCAGATCTCAAGCACCTTTGTGCTGGAAAGACATCGGTCGCGCTCAGCTCAGACGCGTTGGCTCTGCAGAATCCGGACTGGCAGCTCAGCCTGAAGGAGCTGGTAAAGAAATGTGAGACCGGCCTAGCGCTTGGGACGTCCACCAGCGCACAACTGCAGCAACTGCTCGTGTGTGGCGCAGAGACGGATCGATGACAGAGCTCAACCAGAGTCAGCCGTGATATACAGCTCCAAGCGTGGGTTGGTCAATGCGCATCTTTGAGCGCTTCGTCGACGCCAAGGAGACCAAGTTGGCGACTGTGTTCGTAAAGATGATCCTCAAAATGACACCGGAGGCACATATCCCATCACTGCACGCCATGTTCAAGGCTGCTGTCAAGTGGACGAGTACGAAATCATGCGCAGACCTCTGCAGGAGATTATCTTGAAAGATTTGTCATTTCACGCCACTGTCTTAGCCGCTTTGCGGCATTTTGGTTGGAACGCTTGTATGAACAGCATCATCAACAGCTTGGCAATGACAAGGGATAGGAAGCAGCGCGCTGCTGTTATGGGGAAGTTCTGCTGGAGCAGGCTAGTGACACAGTGCACAAGCATAGCCATCAGGTGCTTAACATTCTCGTCGACTTCAGTCAAGATGATGTCATCCCATCAACCGTCGAACAAGCACAGCACATGATTAGATTTGTGCAGCAGCTAGCACCGGAACAGATATCTCGCTGTCTTGTGGACCCAGACGAGAAGCGCTTGTGCTCTGTCTGGATCCCTGCGTATACCGAGTTCGTGACAACGACACCGAGCTACAACCTGCCGTCGACGGCAACAATTGTTGCTTTGCTTTGTCAGCGAGTAACAGCGCCACCAACGTGGACAATCCCGTCTTCGACCGTGCAGTGCGACTGCAAGCACTGTCTGCGGGTCATTGCATTCCTTGTGCCGCCTACCGATAGTCGGTTCTATCAGCGAGGACCGATCAATGATCGTGATCACGCGGTCGACGAGTTGGACAGACTTATCAGCAATGAACTGCAGATTGAGACGTGCACAGCAGGCCGCACGGCCCTTCTGGTCTGCTGGGGCAAAAGCGCAAGCTGGTCCAGAAATGTCAGGCAATGGTAGCCAATATCACGACTGGTCAACTAAATTCTGATTCTCAACAATAGTGAGCGAGGAAGAGCGGAATCTGTGGAGATGTCTTGGCGCTGAATCAAAACACAAGTTCAAATGTGTTCATATAATGCAGGCGATTGGTGGACTGCCTGGCCGCAGACTGCGAATTATGGATCTGGCACGCGTAGCGAGTGTTTCACCATACTAGCGGTAAGCGTGGATGCACCACCAGATTGGTCAATTTCATTAAGATTGTAGCACTACTATGTACTGCTCAGACTGCATTGGCCACGTCTGCTACAATGTTTAGTATCATGAATGCTACAACGAGAATTTACGCAGGATATTCATATACCACTCTACCGCCTCGTACTGGTTCGGCGTTGCCTTAACGAAATCGCTGCGATCTCTCGCTAAACGCCACATCACGACCTCGTTGCTGTGTAGGCTAGCACGATTCGACGGGGCTGGCGACAGCAGCGAGCTGGGATCCTGCAATCGTTCAGTAACCTGTCTGCGGCAACTCTGTCCTGGGCGAGAGGCCGGACCAGCCATGACTACCAACTGGATCGGTAAACCCAGCAAGGTTGCGTCCATTGCAGCACTCGGCTAGGCGTGAGCCATACACCAAAAGTAACAGCGTGCGGGGGTGGATGCCTCTGAAACGATTGCTTGCCAGCTCCTTGCACTGAACTCTCACTTCTGGATTCACGACGTCCCAGATACATCCTTCCATTTCCTTTAACAACAGTGTTCATACTAGGGCTGATATGGGGTGGAGAGAAGGGCACATGAACGTTGTGTTCATCCACAGACGTGTCCTTCATTTGCGCAACCCGTGTTAGTAGCAAGCAATTCTTGGGCTTGCTGTTGCCTCTGTCTCACCAGCGAACCAGTTTTGGTGATCACGAGAAGTGGAGGGCGGCCGACTGTGTATGTCTCGTGTAGTAGTTCATGGTTGACGAGCCTGAACAACTCGTCGAGTACAGACGATGGGATAGTCCACGTGAGCGGCGCTGTCACTCACTGGCGCAGCGCCGCAGCGATTGTCTGGCAAGCTGCTGCTTGGGCGCGACTCAACGAGCTTTGGTAAACGCAGGGATCCAGATCTCACTCAATCTCCTCTCGTCCTGGAAGCAGCGAGACAGTTGAACAGGCGCTACGCAACTGGCAAAGTCAATCATCTGCTGGGTGTGCGCGAGGGTCAATGGCATTGTCCGCTTCTCCCTCGTATCTATGAGGACGTCAAGTAACTTCGTGCTGTGCTGGCGGGCTGCGCTACAGGCCTCTCGTAGCAGCACTTTCATAACTGCAGCGCGTTGCTTCCAACATCGTGCAGTCGATGATATCGTTGAAAAATGCGTCCCATCCGAAATGGCGCACAGCAGCCAAGGCGGTGGGGTCATCCAACGAAAAATCACTCGCAATGGTCCACTGAAGAGGCGTACCGATGAGATCTTTTTCGTTCAGCTTTCAAACATGGCGTGCAAGGATAGAAGATCAGCCACGATCTCGCTGGGGTCGTAAGTGTCCTATCAGGGAGCTTTCCGTCGGTAATCATCCGCCCAAACACACAGTGGCCAGCTTGAACCCCTTGGCGTCGACAAAACTCTGGAACATCGGCACTGACGTAACAAAATTCCCGACCAGTGCTTGCAGTAGGACGTCCTCGACTGTCGGAAGCACGAGAGCGTGGGGCGATAAAATTTATCGCCCCACGCTGTCGCTTGAGACCGCGGAAAACAAAAAAATCTTATCGACATAAGTATGAAACCATACTTCGGACACTCCGATAAACCGCAAGAAAGAAGCTTTCTGCCAGTCCAATCCATACAAAAATGCGATGAGATCTCGTAAAGTCTTAGACTTCTGAAAATCGACTACTTCCTGTGCTAGAACTGCAAGATTGGTTTTGGTTAAATCGCATGGTGTGGTCGCATCTCATTTATCAGTCTTAAACGGTGCGAAAATGGGCATCCTCCGACATTTTCGACTTGCCAAAAAACAATCGACTTTGGCAGGATATGAAGGTCAACTATAGCTTACTACTACTCCGCTACTGGTCCCTCACGGCTTTTTCTAGCGTCTGCACGCATCCGCTTCAACTTTGCCGCTCGTTTCTCTTCGTCGATCGAGGGCTTCTTGTACAGAGAGTCTTCCTTGTACTGGGCCGGCACGTAGGGCACAATCTTGGTAAACACATCGAACAATTTCTCCGCGTTTGGAGGTGGGCGAGGAATCGCCATTACTTCTTCCCAAGCGCGAAAAACGTGCTCACTCGGTGATTACAATCCCGTCGTACTTTCGTCGTGAGTCAAAAGACACCGCTTGGCTGAAAGGGCCCTCACGACACTCCACAACACCCGGCTTGCTGTGGTGCATACGAAACATTTGAACTTCGTAATGCCCGGTAGATCCTGTACAGCTCCGAGGTCATGACCTTGAAATTGAGAAAGCACTCTTCGTCGTCTTCTAAGTTTACACATCGCGATGCAGTTGAGGCTATCAGCTCGTCCATTACCCAACACTCTGAGAGCGCCAACTTCTTGCGCACCATGGCAAATCCTCGATCGCAAGCATTCTTGGTGTGTCATTTGACAAGAAATCGGAAGTTGACCTCGTCAAACATCTTCGTGTCGGTCAGCGCGAGCAAGAACTTCGGAACAAAATTGTTCCTATTTTGTCAATTGTCAGCGTACAGTGTCAGTTTTCTCGCGGATGGCGCACCGTCGGGATTGTCAAGAAGTTGCTTCTGCCGGAGCGAGATTACCTCGTTGCTGCCTTTACGCGAGCGTCTTTCGCTTTAAACGTAGCTGTAGTTGATGCCTTCATTTGCGTTGTGAATGCCAAACATATAGACATTGATCAACGACGAGGAGTACCATTGTGAGGGAGTCACACACGCGAGATAGCAGTAGATTCTGCGCGTAGTTAATGGTGAGAACACGATGATCGTTTGATATATCGCAGAAATCAGCCGAGTACATTAGAGAGCATTCGCAAGGCCGTTTAGCGACAGTTGAGTTTTGTTTTCGCAGAACCTGCTGTGACGGCAGGTGCGATTGACAAAAGTGGAAGCTAAAAACTCAACGCCAGTTGACGTTTTTGGCCTCAAACAGAAATGAAAGATTTCATGTATTTTGGCTCCGAGTCGTTATATTCGTTTTTGGCCTCAAACAGAAATGAAAGATTTCATGTATTTTGGCTCCGAGTCGTTATATTCGTCCATCGAGTCAGCAGCGAGTCAGTGCAAACGCGCCGCAAGACACGAGAACACAAGAACGATGAAGCATTTCACAGCGCAAGAAGACATTYTCCTCCTCACGCAGGCGAATCTTGCGCGTCCGTGGCGCCAGACGAAGATAATGGAAGCATGGAGTGCGATCGCTGACATTCTCAGCGAGTCTCCTGCATTTGGAGTGCGTGACAAACAGTCCTGTCGCTCTCGATTTTATCGCCTGGTCAATGACTACAAAGAAGGAAAGCGTACAGCGCTAAACAAAGGAGCAAACACGGACGAGATCGCGGAGAAGTCACAGTTGCTGGATGACATTGTTCAGGACATGGATGAGCATGCCGCCTCAGCCAAAGAAGCACGAGCAAAGCGAACGGCTGAAAAGCGCCATCTGACACGGACGGCCAAGTAATTTGTGATGCCGCCCTCGGAACACYGCAGAAGCTGACACCAACAACAAACGAACGCAGTCCAAAGAAGCAAAAGATTCTCGAAAACTTCAGATTGTGACAAAAGACAAAACGACATCAAAGATGCCTAGAAAGAGAAAATGGATTTGTGGAAGAGGCAGCTAGATTTACAAGAAGCACAAATGCAACAACAACACACGCTTCTCCAGCGGCAGATCGACTTGCAACAACAGTAATTTACGCTGTTGTTAGACCTAGTGCGTCGGTTTGCACCACAGTGAAATACTGATCAAGTGACGGAGGCTCGATGCCATAGTACGTTGCCGTTTGATTTCCACGTAGACATGTACGGCGGTTTGTAGAAGAATCGCAACTTGAAACATGAGTGCAACTGCTTGACTTCTTGCTTGCATCTTGTGGGACCAGTTCACATGGGCCCATGTCGTTTTGATGTCTTTGAACAACCCCTCGACGACCAAACGACGTTTGGTCATGATCGAGTTGAGCGCTGCCTGGTATTCATTGCCTTCTGGACACCTTGGTGCACAAACGTGCCCAGCGCTTGTGGATTCTGAGCAAGTTGTTCGTTGAGACCACTTTCGCGCATCAATGTTGAGGCGTGTCGACGACCATCCATAGGGCCATATAGAGCAACGCATATGCCGTCAGGCGTGCACACCGCTTGCCATGATTGGCAATGACGCCGCTTGTAACCACTGTACACGGCACACTGCAGGTTTTCCGTTGGTCTTGCGCCTGCTCGGGGCGTTGGTCTTGATATATAGTGCTATGTACCATCGACAAAGCCACAGCAGCCATAAATTGGGGTTCCCTTCCTTTCCACGGATGCGCAGCATTCATCGATGCGGGATTCAAGCAATGCCTCGTGAAATTGAAGCATTGAGGCATGGGTACTTGCGAGAACGGAGACCGTGTGTGTAACAGTCCAACCTGTTACGCGGCACTCCGCGCACGAGGAAGCTCGGTTGTCTTGACTTGACTGTGCGTGCCGCGCACGCCCACTCGATGGAAGGTATTGAGGGAGAATACCAAAGTGTATTGAATGGGAGGTCCCCAAAGGGGTACCTCTGATAATCGATATCCATCCGGATACCTACCGGATATC
>NSDO01000406.1:56784-69391 GCA_002286825.1 Lagenidium giganteum
GAGCGCGACCAGCCATGCGCGACATGGCGAAGATGACCTTCTGCCGGTCATTCCGGATCAATGCGCAATCAAGCGCGAGCTCGACCTCCCGAGTCCAGAACAGCAAGTTCTCCTTCTCGGCGCCACTGAACGGCGTGACGTCAACCTTGACGGGCTTCATCTCGAGCTGTGACACTGGTGTCGGGACTGTGGTAGTCGCCGCCACAGGGCGCTCTGGCKTCGCCAGTATCTTCTGCAGATGACCGATGAGTGAGGTCTCATATTCCTCGAACCGAGCGATCCGCGCTTCGGTTTCTTGAGCCCCTCGCCGGAGCATCTCGAGCACACTCGAGCGCCCGTTGAGGGCTTCCATCCTGACGATGGCATTCCATTGAGCTGGGCGCACAAAGGGGAACACCCCGCGGACAATTCCTTCCGTGGCACCGCCACCCGTCATCGCGACGTCGCTTGAGGAAGCTTCGGACATCTCGTGTCGGTCGCTGGAGTGATTACAAGTGCAACCAGGTGTAACAGTCCAACCTGTTACGCGGCACTCCGCGCACGAGGAAGCTCGGTTGTCTTGACTTGACTGTGCGTGCCGCGCACGCCCACTCGATGGGAGGTATTGAGGGAGAATACCAAAGTGTATTGAATGGGAGGTCCCCAAAGGGGTACCTCTGATAATCGATATCCATCCGGATACCTACCGGATATCCGATGGATATGAGTTCCTACAAACTACCGTATCTAATATGCATCTGTGACCACACACGCATGTGGCACACCTTGTGTGACGGGCTACCCCGTTACAGTGTGCGAAAAGATGCGCGACAACGCGGGTTCGGAACGACGAAATTCGCTCTGGAGCACAATCCAGCGGCACGGTTCGGAAAGGCGTCGACAAACGAGGGCTAGAGCCTCCGCAGAAGATACTTTGTCACGCTCGGGTGCTGTCACGTGATCTCCCAGGCCTAAGCGAGCTGCTAGGTCACGTATTTCCGGGATCGTGAAGCGCATTTTTGAAATCGCCTCTGCGTCGTTGAGCTCGAGTGCGTGCTTCTCGAGATGGGTTGGTTGGACTGGAGGAAGCCTTGTGCCAATGCTGCCAAGCCGCGCAGCGTGTGCAATTACTGCCGCAGCCTCACTGTCTGAAAACTGAGCGTATAGAGCTCTGATGAGCATGATGGTGTCGGTGATGCCGAGCGTGGGACGCCTGGTTGTATAAGGCATTTCTTTCCGAAACCTAAACTGAGCAGACTGAAGGCTTGCGAAAGCGCCGTCCACGTGCTGACAGCTGTCGTTGATTTTATGTGGTGCACACAAAGTAAACGTGAGCGCAGACGATTTGCGAATGCTCTCTATTGTCCTGACAAGAATTCAAAATGAGCCTTATGCATAGCGGGAATGAGTCTTATGCATAGCGGGAATTCAGAATGCATCTACCGCACTTGGCGAGCGACCTCGGTGTGGCGGCCGATCAGCTCCATTGAAGCTGCAGTGACGCCGGACGTCATTTGGTTTCGATATATGGCGCAGACATTAGAGCAAGGTGCGCGGATTTGGATTGGTGTGCATGATTTTTGGATTTGCTTGCGGAAAGCACTCTGGGGTGACAACCGTTGAACTCCGCGGGTGCTGAAGCGCTCGAAACATTGAATTCCACGTCATTGTCGCCGGAAGGAGTTGATACGTCCTCGTGTAGGTCACGGCGACTGTATTCTGGTCCTGCTACTCGCATAAGTACGATTTTCGGTGCCACCAACTTCAGACCGCCGTTACTCAAGTGAAAAAGTACACCATTTGGACATTTTGTTTTCCACGGTCTCATATCTGCTCCGACCGTGGGGCAACACGCGGCAGAAAAAATACGTCGCACTCGGCCGTCAAACTCTGCTGGTGCAAAGAGCGAAGACCGCCAGTAAGACTTGCACTGCCATGAGCGACCCGTCGATCCGATATCAACGCCGTCTGCCCACCGAAGGTCCATGATCACTAGGAAATATGCGAAAGCAGAGATAGACACGAAATTGGTCGCCACTGGTGGTGCACACTCGCTGGAACATGTCGGCCATGTCACGGCCAGAGCCTTTCTTTTTTGAGGAAGTGAGATATATTGAGGAACGAGTTACGACCAACAATATCCTATTGGGTAGCCTGAGAGGCTAACGTGGGCTCATTGCGGCTTACGCGCGCGCAATGACGTCATCGAAAACCGCTTGTCGACGCTTTTGCTGACGTATAGTGGAAGCGGTGTCAAGGGGAGTTAATCCGTGACTTGGAGAAGGTTCGTTTGTTGTGATGAGGGACTCTTCAATCCAGTGGTTGACATCTCGAGAAAGGTGTTGCGCAACGGTGTTCATCAACGTTCGAGTTGCGGGAGCGTGCACTTGGGTAGATTGTTTGCTGTTCATGGCAGCGTCAGCGGTGATGTCGGCTATCTTCTTGTACTCCCGGTAGTGATGCGTCCAGCTGATGACTTTAATTTTGTCTGCAAGGGCGCGGTTTCGTAGTAAAGTGGATGTAAGTATGATTTTTGAGGTGCCTGATAGCCACAAAGCTGTCTGAGCACCATTGCACTATCACCAATCACATGAAGCGGCGTATAGCCGTCCCTGTGGCACTAATGCCTCACTGTAGATCTGCCAGGCTTGTGATGGGGTCTCTGGTAGCTCTGGCCCGAAGATAGACTGAGTGATATCGGTGTCGTTGGTCGTTGGGCCGCCTTGGACTTGCCATTGTTCCAGGAGTCGGTGTCACATTCATTGCGCGGTTGGACACGTCCAGAAGATATATATGACTTTGGGCCAAATCGTCGGATTCACTGACATGGCGGTTGTTCGCCACACGGTTCCACAGAGGTAAGGCGTTGCTTTTGAGGCGATACAGTGACTGCATCACATACGCCGAAGTCGCCCTAATTCGTCGCAATTGTCGCCACGTTACTAGCCGCAGATTGTTGTTGATCAGGGTGTGATTGCGACAATGTATTCCTTTGTCGCGAATTGTGATGCCTCGCAAGTTGCGGTGACGAGAAATAAGTTTCTTGAGGAGGTGCGGGCGCGGGAGCCACCGGCAGGTCCCAGTCCAGATTTGTGTCAGCCGCTTGAGAGCTGGGTGTGATCGAAAGTGAACCTTGGAGCCAAATTTCCGAGTTGCTTCAGCATCGCAATCGCCCATAGTCGACACAGGTATCGTCGAGGTGTGCATCCCAGTGTCAAAGGTTAGTAAGTGCTGACTGCAGTTATCCAAAGTCCAGTCGTGATGTTCGTGACAAGTGTTGTTGTATGCACGCAACGTCGCGGCTTCTGGTGGTCGGAAAAGCCTTGCAGATCCGCGAATGTCAATCGGGCGCGGTCATAGCGCTCACAGAGCACGTACGCCACCATCTGTGGACGTCAATGGTGACAGTGTGTATAAAGACCCCAAACACATTACCATCCGATGGAGTAATCTCGTCAACGTCCATGGCCGCCATTTGCTCAAAGTATCGATTGAACGCCGCCAAAATGGACGCAACCGTCCGATTACGACTCACTGGTCCACAACAACGCACGGGTTTGGCTGCTGCTTGTGTCAAAAAGAGGCCACTGAGCGTTTCCAACTGAGGAGGCTTGTGCGGCAGACTCGATGGCTCCTCTGAGTCCTCTGATGGGACCAACTGGTACACGCACACCAGCCCTGCGACACGGGCATCGCAGTGCGTTCATACGCGTTGTAAAGGGCCATGAAGCGGATGCCATGCGCTTTCTCAGCGCTCACATCCAGCGTCTTCTCTGTGGGTCCAAACCAGACCTGCACGCCTCCTCGTTCGTACTTTCCTGGCAGCATGACAACGAGCGTGGCGTCTCTGGCGTCACTCCCGCCACACACGGCTGACTCTGGTTGAGCTCTGTCATCGATCCGCTTGGGCCAAACACCAGCAGTTGCTGCCGTTGTGCGCTGGTGGACGTCCCAAGTGCTAGGCCGGTCTCAATCCGCTTTACCAGCTCCTTCAGCGTGCGCTGCGAGTCCGGATTCTGCAGTGCTTCGACGGCCACGTCGGCGGTTGCTTGGTCCGCCGCCACCAGTTCGCAGTAGTGAGTTAGTTCGTCTTTCAGAACCAGAACATACTTTGTGTCACCGTAGCTGGGTCCCATGCTCAGATAATGAAGGTGCAGGTACTCATTCCGCTTGGTGGCAGGGACGGTCGTCTGCCAATCACGCATCAGGAGTTTCCCCCATTTGACATGCTTACAGATCAAGCAGTTACCCAAGAAACGTTTCACATGTGCGCGGGCGTAATCCATCGCGAACTTTCGCCGCACAACTTCCAGGGTCACATGTTCGCCGCGATGCGCTTGTGCACCACAATGAGCAATGAGCAGCAATCGAAGAATCATTTCGCGGTCTTGGGCCGGCACCCACACGCTCTCCCCCACCCAAGCCAATCCGTCCTCAAGGCGTGCGTCCACAGGGCGAGCTCGACGATGGCGCTGCTGTGACGCTCGGAGATCCTCCCATGTCGGCCATACAAACTGCACGTCTTGTAGAGATCGGAGAGACGTGGTGCTGTCGCACCGCGGGTCGTGACCTGCTTGGCGCTTTGAGGGGTTCGTTGCACTGCCCAACGCGAGACAAGGTCGGCCCAGAGGTTGTTTTCCCCCGCGATGTCTTCCAAGGCATAATGGCACTCCACCATACGGAGCGCCCAGCGCTGCAATTTGCCGCGGATGTGCTGCTTGATGTCCGTGGAAGGGGCGAAAACTTGAATGAGATGTGCGTGGTCGCAATAGATGCTAAAATCATTCGATCGGTGAAGCATATACTCCAGGTCTTGACATGCCTTGACGATGGGATACGCTTCGCGCTCAATCACAGACCAGTTGAGTTGAGCGCACCTGAACATGCCTCCTTTACACACGAGAAGTTCGTGCTGTTGTTGGTGCACCGGCTGTTGATCGTCCCACGTCAAAACCTGGGTGACCACTATGGCCCACCCCACGGCAGATGCATCCGTGAACACACATAGGTCTGCGTCCGGGTCAAGGAAAAAGAGCTTCTGACTGTGCGTGACCATGCTTTGGATTGCCCGCAATGCTCCCAAGTCGAACTCAGACCAGTCAAGCTGGCACCCAACGAGGGAAACCTTGCGCCGTCCTCGTGCCTCCATCACCATTTCTAACTTCTCTTGCATTGGGGCCACGACGCGTGCGTAGTCGACCATTGACTCACGTAACCCGTTGAGACTGCACAGGAATTGCTGCAAAGCTGCCGCCGTAGGTGGTGGCGGCAGTTCTTGCAACACCATCAAGCGCTGTGGGACCTGCTTCACACCTTTGCCGTCATTGATGCAACCACACCAGCGTGCTGACGGCGTGTACAGAACACAATTCTTTGCGTTCAGCTTTAGGCCACGTGCGCGGCAGATTTAAAAAAAGTGGCAGAGACGAACGAGGTATTCCGCCGGAGACGGCGAGAACAATAGCACGACGTCGATACAAATGAGTACGGCGACGTGCAGCATCTCCTTGAAACAATCCTGCATTTCCATCTGGAAATGCGTCGCCGAATCGCAAAAGGCTTGGAGGATGCGTATGGGCGTAAGCACGCCATCCTCGGTGAGGATGCTGTTCAGCTCCCTGCAAGCTTTGGCCAAAAGCCCCTGCCAAAAACCTTTGAAGTAGTCGAACAAGCCAAACACCGAAGGACTCGCACGTCTGACTCCACCGCTGACGTCAGCGGTGTGGATCCTGCAATGGGCACCACCCAACGGTTGACGGGCTTGTAATCCACGGCCATGCGGAAACCTGAATCCCCCGCCTTGCGGACGGGGAGCGCGGGGCAGGCCCCAATGGCTATTCGGGTTGCAGTACACCAGCCCCTTCTCCTCCAGCTCGGCGATGAACTCGCGAATGAATGCCCGTTGGTCAGGCGAGTACTTCCTGACCTTGCCTCGATATGGAACAGCATCGGGTTGCAGCTTGACATACATAGGATTGATGTCTGCCGGTGGGTCTCGTTCCAGCTTCAGGCGCCAAATATCACGGAACCCCATCGCCAGATCATGTAGTGCGCCCACCAGTTCGGCTAAAAATCCAGCTATTGCCCGGCCACGGTCTCATGCACATCCAGGTCGTCGTCGTCCACGGGCACACCCTGAGGCGCGTTCTCCCCACCAAGTTGATCAAACAGTTGATCCAAGTCGATGCCCAGGTGGCACAGTGTATCGCGCCCGAGCAGAAATTCCATTTCGTCCCCATTTAGAGCAAGGCACTCATCATCACGCACGTTGAGCATGCCTGCGGCTGTCTGCATCTGTAAATCCAGATTGACCTTCGTATCCGCGGTAAGCTTCCCGCCGCCAGCGACCATCACTTCAATCGGCGCGGGGGGTTGCACATACCTCACCGTCGGATCAATATCCTTCAGTTCATCAATTCCTCCTTTTGGGACCACATTCACATCCGATCCAGTGTCAACACATAGCGGCAGCTCCAATGAGAACAACACGACGGCCGTTCACCGTGTCCCTAAGTTGCCTTACCCGCTTTGTATGTCCTTGACGCTTATCCTTCACCGCTTGTAGCGCCTTTTCCTTCTGCGTGTTCGTTGCCGTGGGGCAATCCACCGCCCAGCGTCCACCCTTGCAGATCAAGCAGCCACTGCGCGGAGCCGAAGGCTTCTTGTCTTTCCGATTCGTTGGGTTAGTTGGCTTGGTTTTCCCTGCACCCGCTCCCTTTTTCTCGCCGTCCGAGCCACGAGGCTGTTCGGGTCTTCGCTTCGTGTCCTGCTGCTTGATGGTACTGCTGTTGCCTTACTGCCCGCTCCACCACGAGCTCAAAGAGCTTGACAATATCCATTTTCGCCTCACGGTGGGTGAATTCGAGCATTCTCTTGATCGCCACCTTCACGACCTCCGGACGGATATCTTGCATCAACAGCTTGCAGCGAAGCTTCATCCGTTCCCTGCCATCGGTCTCTCCCACTGGCGCTTCCGCACCCAGTAGGGTGCCCAAGGATTGTTTTGGGTTTTTGCCAAAATAATCCATGCTCATCGACAATCTTGTCGAAGTCGAAAAGTACTTCATGATTCTCGCTTCAATGTCGCGGTGTTCCAGGTCCATCTTCAGTCCGTTGGCAAACAGTTGCGCGACGTCAGGCACTTGATCGCTTAGCATAGAATTGGCCTTCTTTCTCATTTTGGCCAGCCGCTCTTCATTGCTGACTTCGTCCAGAAGTGAACCAGTATCTTCGGTTTGATGGAGGCTTTCACTCCCACCACTATGGTACTCTTGTCTTCGCCAGTGGTGGCACAACGTTCACTCAGCTTCGCCTCATACTGGGTACGAGCGCCAAGGTCCGTCATCAACGCCGATCGGCTCTAGGCCTTCATTCTTGGAGCTTGCTCGAATTCAAAAATTGGTTGTGGGACGGCCACCTCCACATCTCCGTCTGAGTCGAATCCTCCCAGCGCTGGCATCTTGTCGCCCAATGTAGGCAAAGTTTACTTTATGCTGACTAGAGCTTGTGTTCGTAAATTGCGAAGTGAATTTAGAACTCATCTAACCTCTCACACGCATGCGTGGCTGGAAGTCACTATCTTCTACATGTAGGATACAGCTGCATGCGACTGCCGTTGTCGCAGTGCTTGAAGGCAGTGTTCGTTGTACTGCTCGGCCGTTGTCATGCACCACCGTTGAAGCCTTTTGAAGCACTCCGAGATTGGACGAACCAATACTACGACAACGCACAGCGTCAGCCACCACGCAGCTGTTGGACCAGGCTTGCGCTTCTCTGTGTTAAATTCCATGAGACGACGCTGGCGATGCACCATATACTCGCAAGTGGAATGAATTGATTCCGAGGGTCAGAGTCGCTACCCGCAACATGGCTACCAACACGCTTGGATTATTCATCGACTGGTCCTCGAAGAGCTGTCCCTTGGGAATATGATCCGCGTATTGCTCGAGAATGCCCCCGTGCTTCCAGCAGTTCACAATCACCTCATGCGGCATTTTAGCCCAGATTCGATCTATCCATCACATTGCCTGGTTTAACTGAGTCGAGTAGACATCTGTGCAACCCACATCATCGAGGTCAGCACAAGAGACTAGCTCATGATCATGTGTTGAAGAATGCCTGCGTCAAGTGGTTGAGCGCGCGAGGTTGCATTCTTGTGCAGAAATTTTATAGCGATGTTAGTTGGCTGGTAGTGGATGTAGTGGTCGGAGAAGTTATCAAGAAGTAGGAGGATTTGCCGTCCTTGATTGCGCACGTCTGTGTCGAATGCTTGAATCCACTGTGTGTACACTTTGCGATTCATCCACGCGTTCTTGTTGTGTGTGTAGGCATGGCCAATGTCACACGGAGATAAAAACCAGCTGGCTGGTACAGCAGCAACAGTCACCGTATCACTCGAGAGAAAGCCTTGTGGCGCGATGCCTCGCGTTTTCGCCAGGGACGGCCATGCGGATACTGCTGGGCGGACGGAAAGCAATTGACTGCAGCGGCGTTCTCATACTTCGAAGTGCACAATCCCCTGTGGCACGTGGACCACTTCACGTCCAACAACCGCTGGCTGCGACCACACTGAACCACCGGTGAACCCGCCAGCGCCGCAGATACGTAGTCTCCGTACCATCCATTCTTGAAAAACAATCCTTGGGCGACTCCCGTCAGCAGAAGAGAGCTTCACATGGAGAGTGCGACAGCGCAGCCCAAACCCAACTCTGAATGTCTGCAGCCACACCTTGGTCAATTCCAGCTTGCTGGTCGTCTCAAATGCGGGCAGCAGCTTGCGTGCCTTCACCGTGATTGCAGCATCCGTCATGATGATCCCTGCGGCTTCCGTCTGGCTAACCATTGCAGAAGGCTGTCTTCGAGTCGTGGATTGCTGGCAAGGCGATTGCGATGCCGCTTGGGGTTGAGCGCTGCGTTTGTCACCTCCATTTAGGATTTTCTGGATGGTGCCACGCGAGGGCGGCCTCAGCAGGCCAAACACGCATTCACAGAGTCGACCTTGCGACCATGTAGGGCTGGCTACAATGGCGCTCTTCTGGCTGAACGATAGGTCCTGCTGCTCCGCGCTTGTCTTGCTTGCTCGGTCTTGTGTCATCCAATTACTGGTAGTTATCGCCACCAGCAGGGTTAATAGAGCCTTTTAGCACCACCGTGAATTGCACAATGTACGCAAACAAAACGAGGTTTTACTGACGTGGTAAAAACCTTGCCGTGGAAATTCGCTAACTTCGACGCGCACTGTATCGTGTGGTGTTCAGACTGCAATAACTTCCAGTCATTTACATATTTTCTCTCGCATTATCTGTTTTGACTGGCCGTGGGGAGGGGCACGCACATAGCTTCCCCAATATGAGCACGCGTTCGCTCTCGAGTGATGATGTCACAGGCGCATGGGCGTTGTTGTCGAGTGTCCGCTGAACAGGAGAGCACTGTGCGAGGACCTCCATCTCGCATTGGGACATCATGAAATGTGCCTAGTGAGCCAAGCCCCGCCAAGCCCCCAGCCTCTGCGCCAAGCTCTTGCTGCCCCGCCGACTCGCTGCCGCGCTCCCCTCCTGGCTTTCTCGCTTCCTCGCGTCGTCAAGGCCTCGCTCCAACGCCGTCTCCAGTCAGCGAAAGCTCTCGTCGCGCTCGCTCGTCCTCGCCGCGCCGTTCCGATCCTTGCCCAGCTCCTCGCTCGCCGGCTCGCTCCATCGTCGCATCAACGCGTCAGCATCGTCTCCTCGCGTGTTTCGAAGCCTTCCGTTGCTCATTGCGTCGAATTCGTGGTGTGGCCGAGTAAAATCGTTGCCTGACTCCACTTCCGCATTGCATGGACTCAAGATCGGGATCCAGTTCCCGATCCAAGAAGTCCACGGCTTCCAAGCCCAAGGTCCAGCGCGTCCTCAACTTTAACCCAGGTGAGCCCGTGATCACCTACGTCAAAGTCGCCAAGTCGAAGAAGCGTCGCAACCGAAAGGTCCAGTACTTCGAGCCGCGCTTCGACTTCAAGGATATCCGGTACCTCGCGGACAACGACATCAAGGCTCTCGACAAAGCTCGCAACGACCTTCAAGCCTCCCTTGAGAAGACCATCCGTGTTCAGCAAGCCTTCGTCAAGGAACTCACGAAGCACACGTCTTCGCATCGAGTCAAGCGCATCATCAAGGCTGTCGACGTTATCCCGTTCCACTGCGACGTCCTACGCATGATTGTCATCGACGGAGTGCGCACGATCCTGAAGTCGAAAGAGGTTAGAGACTCAAGCAAGAAGCAGAAGAGAAGAAGCGCAAGGCCATAACCGAAGACTGCTATTGTTTCCATTAAGTTGAAAAGCCTTTAGCTTCTTTCCTGTTTGTTACCATGTCTGAGTTGGAAAAACTCAAGTTCCCTGCCCTCGATGTCAGTGGTATGAACTACATCGTATGGGCATTGGAAGCAACGAAATATCTTTGTGCAGACGGACTCGCAAGTACCATCGAACCTTCGTTCGTGTTACCCACCGGGTCTTCTGCCAATGATGAGAACAAACGGAAGAATGCTGCACGCGCGGTCTGCCTGTTGCTTCGTCACTTGCATCAAGACTTGAAGTTCAATTATCTCAACACACACAACCCTGCGGAGATATGGCCAAGTCTGAAGCTGCGGTTTGACACGGATCACAATCAAGCTTTGTTACCACTTATCAACGATGAGTGGAACAAGCTGTGCTTCTACAGCTTCAAGTCCGTGACCGAGTACGCTACCAAGCTGTACAGTGTTGCAAGTGAACTGTCGTGGTGTGATCGCCTCCTGACAGAGCAAGACAAGATCGAGAAGACCTTGACAACGTTCCATCCGGCAGGTAGGGTGGTTCATCCGTCGATACTGTATCCTGTCGATGCAGTATCGACGGATGAACCACCCTACCTTCGACAAGCTTATCGCGGCATTACTGCTCGACGAGAAACATGGTTTGCTGCTCCAGCGCAATCATGACGAACGTCGTATCACTGCCGACCACACCAAAGGCACACCTGAATCTAACTACGGTTACCATGGTAATGGTAATGGTTATGATAATGGTAATGATAATGGTAATGGCAATGGCAACCGTTACCATGGTAATGGTAATGGTAACGGTGATGATAACCGCAAGGGTCATGGTGATCGTAAGCATGGTAAACCCAACAACAAGAGAAGGTGGAGAGAACGTGGCAACCAGCGACATCCAAATGCTAAAGCGAAGAAGCCACGTAGAAGTTATGGCAACTCGAATGATACATGCAAGAAATGTGGCCTCGCTGGTCACTGGGCCAATGAATGCCGCACATCGAAGTTCCATCGCAAGTTGTACCAACCGTCTAAAGAATCTACCACAGCACCGCCTGCGAAGAAACCAAAGAAGAGTGTCTCCAACAAGCAAGTCTCATTCCTGTCAGACTACTCTGACATCAGCGACGCCGAGTCACAATGGGTTGAAGCGTTCACAAGCGACGCCAGCCAAGACGCATCGCACTGCCTGATTGACTCTGCGACAACGCATGTTATCCTCAAGGATAAACGGTTCTTCGTCACGCTCGAGCCGAATGAAGACTTGCGAAACATCAAGACGATCGGAGGAACCACCTCCATCGCTGAAGGCACTGGCAGAGCTGACGTTGCGTTGTCAAATGGTGCTGTGCTTGCTATCAAGAAGGCAATCTATGCTCCTACCTCGTCGTGCAACCTTGTGAGTTTCACAGACTTGCGCAAGAATGGCTATCATGTCCACACAGGGACGATGTCAGATGGCACAGAGTGCTTGCGACTACTCGATCGCAGAGGTCGCGTCATAGAAGAGTGTACCGACAACGCACACGGTCTCTACTTCACGCACATTGTGCCAGCGTCAGCGTGTGATTCATCGTACTGCTCGGACGAGAGTATTGCATCTGCGCCTGAAACAATGCCGAAGAAAGTTGCCCTCTGGCATGACAGACTTGGTCACCCTGGTCGAGACATGCTCCAGAAGATGACGAAAGCGGTGCGAGGCATACCACCTCAAGCAGCAGCGGTTCCAAAGCGAATGCAGCAAGTGTGTACCATGTGTCATGGGAAAGCTACATAGTCGAAAGAAGACGGCATTCTCCAGCGAGAAGTACAAGCCCACAGGCATCTTGGAGATGCTGGTGAGCGATGTGTGTGGTCCGATATCACCACCATCGGGACCCTTYCACTACTTCATGGTTGTCAAAGACACAGCCRCTCGCTACTCGAAGGTGCAACTGCTCACTTCGAGAAACGAGGTGATGCCAAAACTGTTGACTTGCATCATTCAACTGAAGGCACAGTTTCCAGATCATCCGATCAAGACTATTCGCGTCGACAACGCCGCCGAATATGTGTCCAACACTTTCCAAGAATTCTGCGCGTCAAGCGGGATACGTCTGGAAACGTCAGTGCCGTATGCACACAACACGAGCACAGAGAAATTCGTCAAGCAGATTCAGATGGTCGCAAGGCCCTTGCTTCGGCGTTCAAACCTGCCGCTCTCGTGTTGGGGACATGCTGTTGGGCATGCTGGTGACTTGATTCGCTATCGACCATCAGCCGCCAATACGCTATCGCCATACGAACTAGTGCATGGGTTTACACCCTCAGTTGCCCACTTGAGAATCTTCGGGTGTGC